>JBBBDQ010001269.1:2525000-2720209 GCA_037127315.1 Ascarosepion bandense
AATGCTTGTGGACTAGGAAAAATCAACCCTGGTTTCTGTATCTCTTTTGGTGTGTATGATTCTCCAGAGGCCTGCAACTTGGTAGGGCTCTTTTTGCTCTGGAATCTTATGAACATTTTCGAGTTATGTATCACCCGACTTTACCAAGACGAAGGATTAATAATCCTCATCAAAACTAATCTACAAAAGAAAAAACAAATAAACTCTGAAAGGATTTAATAAAGCTTTTTAAAGTCCATGATCAAAATTATCTTACATCTAAAAAAAAGTCTTACTTTTTTTAGATGTTACTTTCGACCTGCGCCAAGGCCTGTACAAACCCCTACATTGAAGACTCACAAAATCACACACACATAAACAATGGACCAAATCATCCCCAGAGAATCAACAACCGCTTACAAAAATCTATCCAATTTCGTTTAAGTACCAACTCTAGCAATAAAGAATTTTTGACAATTATCAAATGAAATACATTACTGCTTTAGAAAACAGTAAACTCAATACTAGTTTAGAATACTACGTTAAAAGCAGAATAGGCAGAAATAAGCAGAAATCACGTAAACATAACATTTTTTGGTTTAACCCACCATTCTGTCGTAACGTTCAAACTAACATTGGTAAACTATTCCACAACTTAATTCATAAACATTTCTAATATTCAGCTAAACTAAAAAAATCTTCAACATAAACAATGTCAATGTTAGTTATAGTTGCGTTAAAAACATAGATATATATATTCACAATATAATACTATGGTATCAAACAAATATTTGACCCACTTAAACAACATCCGTCACATAACAAATAGCAAAAATGACCCTTTTAAAAATAATTGCAACTGCCGAGAATATAAAACCTGCCCATTGAATGGCCAGTGTATATCCAAAGGTCATGTTTATACAGGTCGAATTCATTCGGGTGAAAATGGTGTTAAATTTTACTTTGGAAGTACTTCTAACAGCTGGAAGATAAGATTTTACAACCACATGTTGTCTTTAAACAACAGTAAATACAGCATAAGTACTGTTTTATCCATACATTATTGAAAATTAAAAAAAAAACAACGGTGCATTTTATAAACTTAAAAAGCACCTATATTCAGTGGAAACAGATTAAGCGAACAACATTCTTTCAAACTTAAATAGAACTTAGTTTTCATCAGCGCACATTTGCTCCACCACTGTAAATGTAACACTTGTCTATTACATTAAACCGCTCGCAGTAGATTGGTAAGCCTGCAGATAATCTACAAAGTTTCCAGAACATTATTTCAAATGCAGCGGGAATAACGGAAGAAAGAGATCAACAGGTCTTTTTTCTTCAAAAGACCGGATGAATTCCTCGAGGTGTTTCGCGAAATGAATGCGACTGCACCAAAAAGAGAATGTTCTAAAGTAATTAAAATCTCGACAGGGCTGCTTTCTT
This sequence comes from Ascarosepion bandense, assembly GCA_037127315.1. Classification (NCBI taxonomy): domain Eukaryota; kingdom Metazoa; phylum Mollusca; class Cephalopoda; order Sepiida; family Sepiidae; genus Ascarosepion; species Ascarosepion bandense. Next base: position 2,526,426 of record JBBBDQ010001269.1, read on the forward strand.
TGTCTAAGATGAATAGAACAGCCAATTCTACAAAACCTGATATTAGGCGCTGAATTTCCACGATGTGGCTAAGTGAAATGGAAGTCGTCGTCCTCAAGGCATGTACAACACGCTTTAATATCTCAAAACAATATCAGATACTCTATAGGTTTACTCTCAACGAGAAGAGAAGGAAGGTTTTCATGTACAGAATAGTTGCGTAAAAGGAAAGAAACCAGCATAGAAGTATGGATTTTTGTTTAATGCTTTGATCTTTTAGTCTGACCTATTGGTGCCAAAGGAAATATCTAAAACGTATCAGGGTCATAAATGCTGATCTTGAACACAAACATGATATTCACACGTTAAAGATGTCAATGATTTTTATTTAAATTTTTTCCCTTTCTTCAATCTAAGATGATCTTTAGAAATATCATTCTAAAACTGTCAGCTATATACCACCGCTTTTTAAAATCAGTGGTTAAATTAGCATTGAGCGAGTGAATCCTGGGGGTCTTAACAAAGGACATTCCGCATTGAACATTTTGGACTGACAGAACAGAATGACAAAAGAATAAAAAAAAATAAAGACTGTACGAAAACACATCCCTATAGAATTAGTGATTGCAGCAGCAACTAAAATGAGTAACACTTATAACTCGAAGGGAAATTAATGACATTTTCTAGATGTTCACATTGAATACTACTTCAAAAAATGTTATGATGAAAACCGCTGTCTATACTAGAAGGGGCGATAACAGCTATTTGCTTAAAAAAATTTTTTATATGGAAAGTTGTTTAATTGTTTAAGAAAATGCTTTTATAAATTTCAACTAATTACAATACTAGTTGCTCCATTAACGAATGTCAAAGGTTTCCTTGTAGAAGAACGGTAAATAGTTGTGAATTTTTTCTCACATCTTCTAAGTGTGACATGGATATGTCCAAATGGTAAAATATTGACGAGACAGCCAAGAGACTGCTAAAGGACTGCTAGCCGTAAACGAGATTCATATCAGTCAGTCAGTTAAATGTCATACGTGATACAGGCTTGGGTGCTCATATCTCGAAAGGGACATGACTGACTGGGCAGAAGATTATCCCGCAGTAGGTTGCCATTGCTTTCTGCGGTAGACTGGTTGCCAGCCAAGCATATAAAACCCAATCTGTTCTGTTATTTAACCTATAACTAGAGGGAGGAGACGGATTAATACCTTTCCCAATAATATATGCGTGTGAACACAACCAATTCAACTGGAATTCGAACTCGGCACCCTGACTTCTCGTTCCGAGCCGATATTCACTGCACCACAACGCTTCATATAATATTACAGATTTTAGCAAGACTAAGTCACCTTCAAGCGATATTATATTTTTGAATTTCTTATATTCGTTCAATGCAACGAAGATATAACTGGCGTAGAGGATTCGAACTCACACGAAAAAAGAAAAAGAATTCCTTGACAAAGATTTTGAATTCACATGATTTTTTTTATCTAAGATTGTGCAAAGATAATACACTATGGAAGAATAGAAGTTAATATATCAGCAACAGCAAAGTTTTCAGAAGACATTGTTACAAAAAATACAAGAACAGATAAAGGCATTCCTGGAAATTAAAAGAAAATTCACACGATTTTTTCTTCCTAGATTGTGCGAATGTAATACACTACGTAAGAATTGAAGTTAATTATTCAGCAACAGCAAGAATTCCAGAAGACTTTGTTACAACAAATTCAAGAACAGATAAGAGCAATCCTGGAAAGTAAAAAACAATACGTCAAATTCATTTTTGCATGACTCAAACCCTAATTCAATAAGTGAATTTCATTACGTCCCAGAAAAAAATAGTGTATTCATATTGTACTTTAGAAGGTACGAAACCAGTTTCAAATAAAAAATGTCAAGAATTTTCGGATGACAAGAAGGTACATCTTCTGTTACCAAAATTGTGTCACACTGAAAATGAAAAATCTATGAATTCCTTTGGCCAAATACTACAGAAAAATGATCATTTAGTGAACTGTCGATTTTATCAAAGATTTTTGATGAAATGGATTCAGTCTTATCTACAACGTTGGTATTGCATGAACCTTACTTATAATCTAAAATGAAGTTTTGTCTCATATGTTACGAGTGATTATAATTTGAACAGGGTGAATTGTCTCTAAGCAGATTTAAATGTAAAAGGAAGTAAAACTAAAAATAACTCTAACAATAATACAGCATATTTTATATATTGATGAAATACATTTGTATACGGAAAGAATAGTAATTCCACTGACACTAAAAAAATTAAAATAGTTCCAGGTAGGACATCCAGGAATAGTGAGGATGAAATCCTTGATGAGAAGCTATTTTATTGGCCAAATTTGGACGAAGTTATTAGAAATAAGTTTAGAAGTTCTAATGGTTGTGATTTAGCAACAGCATCGCCACTTATAAATTATAAAGCATGGGATGACTACAGATGGATTTTCCTGACCTCTAAATAGTTAATACTATTTAGTTGTGCTCGAAAGTTTCAGAAAATGGCCCGAGATATTGAAGTATAAACGACCGACTACCGCATTAAGTAACGAGTAAATTGTCATGCGAACGTTTTGCAATGTACCTGACAATTTGATAAAAAAACTCAATTTATTTCTATTAAGTATAAATCTTCTGCAAAAATTAGTCGGTTGAACATTCACATCACCTATTTATCATCCGAAATCGAATGGTCAAGCCGAGAGTTTTTCTGATACATTCAAAAGAGCATTAAGAATATCTAAATGCTAAATGAGTGTATATAAATGATGTAAAAAAGAAATGTTAAATCAATTTTGGAAAAATTACTGCTTCAAAATAAAAATATAGTTTTAAAAATATTGGAGCTGTCAGGTCATTTAATATCGGTGAAAACGTTTTCTTTGAAAACTTTTGGTGTTACAAAATATTGTCAGGAAGGAAAAATAATTAATCATATTGTTAGTATGATATACATTGTGAAGGAGGTCGATTCCGCCTTAGAAAATATATAAATCAATTGAAGTCTAACTATGTAAAGTATTAAAAAATAAATACATTTACCAAGAAACATACATTGCGATACTTTTGAGGTACCTCTTCCTAATATGAATACAAGAATGCAACGCAAGGGTAATCGTAAAGGGAAACTGACTGAAAAGTTAGAATTTGATCCATGTAGAAAAAACTACCTCCAAAGAAAGTGCATATCTAAAAATGGGTGTGCTCTGGAAATGTACAAAGCACACCTGAGTGCAACGTAACGAACTTTCTATACTACTACAGGTTTCAGCAAGACTACGTCAATTTCACGCGATATTGTACTGTTATTGCGTTATCTTCGTTTTACACAACAAGACATGAAATGGAGTATTTGCTTAGAAAAAATAGAATATAGGAAAATATTAATTAGAAATGTATTGAATCAATTATTGTTTTCTGCAAAAAAATAACTGTTACACGGTGTTGTGCAAAGAAATTAATCTTTCATATTTATAAATTTACCATGCATTGAATATCGCTGTCATATCTTATTTCGTGCTTCTGTTTGCATTTAATTATTCTTTATAAAATCAAAAAGAATAATATGCTATTTTGTTGGCCCTGATATAGTAACACAGCTTCACTTTCTCACCAACGTAAACCAGATTTTGTGTGATATTTCTGTAAACATTCGTATGTGAGTTGTTCAATTTTGTACATAGGCTTTATGAATTGAAGATCAGTACAAGACTGGATATGCGTTGTGGTGCAGTGGATACCGACTCGGAACGAAAAATCGAAAAGCCAAGTTCGAATTCCAGTTGAATTCCTTGCATTCACTTACGCACAAATAACCTTGGGAAAGGTATTAATCCGTCTCTTCTCGTCAAGTTATTGGTTAAATTATAAGACAAATTTGGTTGGCAACCAGTCTACCGCAGAAAGCAATGGCAACCTACTGCGGGATAATCTTCTGCCCAGTCAGTCATGCCCCTTTCGAGACATGATCACCCAAAGCGTGTATCACGTATGGCACTTAACTGACTGACTGAATATAACAATTGGAAACAAGATTGAGACGTGGATTGAGAAGTGGGGGATCGGTTTTCTACTGTTATAAAGTAATAAACTAATCCCCACTAAATACTATTTAATAATATAATACATTTCTTTCCCCTCTAGATATGAAACAAATAGCAGGACAAATTGAGTTCTATAGCCTTGGCTGGCAACCAGTCTTCTGCAAAAAGCAATGGCAACCTACTGCGGGTAATCTTCTGCCCAGTCAGTCATGTCTCTTTCGTGCATGGTACTTAACTGATTGAACTGACTAGACTAGATATATAGGTTTAATAGATCCGATTCGAAGAGACAGCCTTGTTTTACACTCTTTTCTATTTTATATATCTGCTGAACACATTTACTTGGTGCTGCAGACGCTTTGCTGCAAATATAGATTTATTATTCTAATGTCTTTCCTGGATATGTCAAGGGTGCTGAACAGCTGTAACATGTTTTTGTGGTGTACTTTGTCGAACACTAGTGCGAAGGAAAATTTACTCACCCCAAAATCATTTTACTCGACCGACTCCATTTTCTTGATAGTCGCCTTACGTAAAACATAGCGTGAATCGCTGACGGAAAACAAAAAATGAAATTTTAATTAAAATTTCAAACGTGTTAGAAAGGATTTAAAAACTTTAAAAAAATAATAAAAACAAAATTAATAATAGCATAAACATTTTGATGAAAAAACTTTGTTTTTATTAAGTTTGAGCCCTTTAAAAATCATGATATGGTGTTTTTTTTGTTTTTGTTTTTTTGTCATTTGAGTAGAGGTAGCTAAATTTGTAGATTTTTCTTCTGTTTGACTACAACCTCGATCTCATAGATGATAAAAAATAACAAATCTGATTTTCTCAACGATTTTCTATAAAAAAAACTTACTTGCATAATTTGTTTTTCGGTGTGTGGTTCAAAGAAGTATGCGTATTATTTTATCTTCTTTTCAAACGTTCATTTTTACTTTTCATAAGCGGGGACGAAATAGAGATGTTGAGTCAAGTATAATATTTTTCCGAACGAGTTTCTAAAAATCTGTGAGCGTCTTTAATCTGGGCAACAGAAACATTTTCACTCCACTCTGGAAGCGTTAATTAAATGAATGTTTACACTGACCAGGATGATAAATATATAAGACCATAGAGTTCAATAATGTCATTGTAGGTCATTCTAAGCAACTTCAATGGCATACTTTTGGGTTGTAAAAGGAATCAGATTTCCTTTTTCTATATTTGAAGGGACACGGTTTATTGCGAGATTTTTAATCGACCGCGGGCGAGTAAATCAATAAATTTTAATCCCCTAATTAATAGCCTGACGTTGCTCGGGTGTAATAAAAGCTTTAAAACTAATCCACTGTCCTGGAATTAAGACTCTTTGGACGTTAGTACGAAAAACGTAGGTTGTTGAAAAGTTGATCTCAAAGTCGTAGAACTTACTAAAATGAATGGATGTAAGTCAAATTTTGATTTCCGGTACCGATGTCAAATACGTTTTCCGTCGCAAACTGAACTTTGAGGGCTAAATAAGTCCTCTGAGCAAATGGTATCATGGCTGAGACTAAGAACTACAATTATACCTACTTAGAGCCAAACCCGAATCAAAAACCAAAATAAAAAGGGCTGAAAACGTGATTTTGATCAGACCCGCTAGGATATCGAGGTATTGATTTCTAATATCAGAGTCAAATAAGTCATTCAAGGATAAACTAATCTAAGTAATTCCATGAAAACCTGGTATAACTGGACAATTGTTTGACCTAAACCAATCATTCCTTTCAAATCGCAAAATGAAGGTAGTATTGAACTGACATGCCTACCGATAATATAATACGAACGAGGGTGTCTCTCAAGACTATATTCTTAGTCCTACGCTTTTCCTGGTCTTCATTAACAATCCTCCTAATGTAATAAGAACCCAAGTAGGCATATACGCTGACGACACTACAGTTTACTCTCGCCTTGATAAAAAATCTGCGGAAGCTGACAAAGCGAACCTCGCTGCTGAGCTTGAAAAGAGTCTCTAATTTGTGGTGGACTGGCGTAAGAAATGGCTTGTGAATTTTAATGTTTCCAAAAGGAAGCTTCTATCTATTAACCATCACAGACAATAGCTTCTATCTCCACCCATTTTCATGGATCAGGCTAGTCTCCCTGAAAGCAAAACACTGCACTCTCACAATAGACCTCAAGTGAAATAGAATATATAGAATCCATAGCTAAATACGCTGCTAAAAAGGTCGGTTCTCTGCGTAGAGCCAGGAAGTTTTTTCCCGTCTGAAACCATCCTGCACATTTATAAATCTACCATCCGAGCCTGCATTAATTAATACGGCCATGTCTGTTCGGGTGACTCTGCTACCCACCTAGGGGTCCTTGAAAAAATCCAACGGAGATTTTGTAATGTGATCGAACCCGCCTTGGCAGCTCAGATACAGTCACTTTCTCACCGACGTAATGTGGCTTCTCTTCTACACATACTTTCACGGCTTCTACTCCGATGAACTTAGCTCACTGGTGTCTCCTATATACGAATTTACTCGAGCCACAAGATTAGCAACTAGATCCCACCCTTTTACTGTGAAAGCAATAATATGTAAACGCAAATTCTACTCAACCAGCTTCTTTTCTCGCACTTCCCGCCTGTGGAATTCCCTTCCGTTTACTTGCTTCCCCGACAGCTACAATCTTCAAGAATTTAAATGTAAAGTAAATAGTCATCTTCTATCTCATTAACTTGCATCCTCTCTCTCTCTCATGCTTCTTTCTCCGTCCACTCTACTCTCATCAGTATTCGCATAATTCTCTTACCCACTTCCTGACACCCTCTATAACCTGTCACTCTTTCTCATAGCTTTCCTCTTACGTAACCCTTCGCGCACCAGTGGCAGTAAACTGCCTTGCTTGGGGTGATAAGATTATAAAAAAATGCATATATACTGTTAAATATAAGAGACAATGAATGTCTATTATGTTTAATCATGAGCAGTTCTAAACATCGTATTTTGGCTTCAATTTCTGGTGGAAATGAAGACAAAATTCTCCAACATTTGGATATATTTTTATTATGTTGGTTCTAAGCTTTCGGTTAAATGAGCCATCTTCAGAGAGGTTACAGGGACGTTAACATAAAGACATCTAACATTAATGAAGATATTATCTTGTGTTGATATAAAACATTGCTCAGCAGCGATAACAGTCACTGAATAGCAGACGCCGGTCGTAAATTTGTAATGCGGTTCTATGACGTCACAACGTGTGAGAGACCGAAATGTTAACAGAACCATATGTCTAAATGCAATGTAATGTGTTGTGACTAGATTGAAATGTGATTTTATTGAGTGTGGGTTTTTGAGTGAATGTAGATGGCCTCCAATATCAAAAGGCTTTTTTACTGTGTGTATGTGTGAGTATTATTGTGTTATTGACTAACATCTGTTTAATATTACATACATGGCTATGTTTTTTTTTCTGAGAAATGTTGTTTAATTGAACTATAATCAGAATGGTGGAAGATAGAGCGTGGTTGTAGTAAAACCAATATATGCAATGGGTTTATTATTTGTATCGGACATACAATCTCTGAATTGGCATGAAAGTTAATACACTTCATTGGTTTTCTGTAGAGGATTTAGTTATGTGGTTGTAGGGTTATTAGAGACTATGAGGTCAAATGTTTTATGAGGAATTTTTTATAATATATGATGAGCTTAATTTGTTTTTTATTTGGTTTAACATTTCTATCTGTCCTACACATCCTCAATGTGCATGCCTTTATTCATATGTTTTATAATGTTTTTAATTATTATGCATTTGTTTGCAATAGTATATGTTAATAGTGTTATGTTTATTTTGACGTACTCTATTATTAATATTATGAATATTATTAGAAATATTATTAGGTTTATTGAGATATATTTTAATTTGTTGATCAATGACGGAGTTCGGAAATCTATTGCTAACAAGTGTTTGTTTAATGTTGTGTAATTCTTTATAGAATATAACTTTGGAAGAGGATATCATTTGTGTGCGTTGAATTAAGTTTTTTTTGTTGTACCAGCTAACTCATATCGTTAGGGGCATTCACTATCATAATTAAGAAGACACAAGTTAATGCTAGTGGGTTTCCTTTATAGAGTAGTAGTATATCTATGTGTGCTGGAATAAATAAATACATCAAGGAATAGAATTTTATTATTAATATTATGTTCTGATGTGAATCTGAGGACGGAGTGACTTGCAAATTTGTTTCTAAGTTGTGTAATTTGATCAATACTTTTAGCTACAATGAAAATGTCATCTATGTAGGTTATATATATAGGATATTTATTAGCGTAATTAATTATTTTAATTTCTAAATGTGCCACATAATAATTAGAAAAGAAGAGAACTAAAAGAGAACTCATCGTAATGCCATCTAATCGAGTATAATTATTACCTCAGAGATCACGAAATGATACTTAAGTAGTGCATGCTAATTTTTTTTTTTAAATAATGGGTTAAATATAGTGAGAAAATTTCTCACGATGTGTGACGTCATTAGGGGTAAATTTATTATGTATAGCGCATTTACCTCTATGAATTCCTAACCGGAGAAAAGCGTTACTATTAAAAAAATTCTACTTCGTCATATAATTTCGTCATAGATAGATAGATAGATAGATAGATAGATAGATAGATAGATAGATAGATATGAACACGCTGAAATAGTTAGATAGATAGATAGATAGATAGATAGATAGATAGATTTGATCAGACTGAAATAGATAGATAGATAGATAGATAGATAGATAGATAGATAGATGAACAGACTAAAATAGATAGATAGATAGATAGATAGATAGATAGATATGAACAGACTAAAATAGATAGATAGATAGATATGAACAGACTAAAATAGATAGATAGATAGATAGATAGATAGATAGATAGATATGAACAGACTAAGATAGATAGATAGATAGATATGAACAGACTAAGATAGATAGATAGATAGATATGAACAGACTAAAATAGATAGATAGATAGATAGATAGATAGATAGATATGAACGGACTGCAATAGATAGATAGATAGATAGATAGATAGATAGATAGATAGATATGAACGGACTGCAATAGATAGATAGATAGATAGATAGATAGATAGATAGATAGATAGAACGGACTGCAATAGATAGATAGATAGATAGATAGATAGATAGATATGAACGGACTGCAATAGATAGATAGATAGATAGATAGATAGATAGATAGATAGATATGAACGGACTGCAATAGATAGATAGATAGATAGATAGATAGATAGATAGATAGACAGATATGAACAGACTGCAATAGATAGATAGATAGATAGATAGACAGATATGAACAGACTGCAATAGATAGATAGATAGATAGATAGACAGATATGAACAGACTGCAATAGATAGATAGATAGATAGATAGATAGATATGAACAGACTGCAATAGATAGATAGATAGATAGATAGACAGATAAATAGATAGATATGAACAGACTGCAATAGAATAGATAGATAGATAGATAGATAGATAGATAGATAGATATGAACAGACTGCAATAGATAGATATGAACAGACTGCAATAGATAGATAGATAGATAGATAGATATGAACAGACTGCAATAGATAGATAGATAGATAGATAGATAGATAGATATGAACAGACTGCAATAAATACATACATAGATAGATAGATAGACAGATAAATAGATAGATATGAACAGACTGCAATAGATAGATAGATAGATAGATAGATAGATAGATAGATATGAACAGACTGCGATAGATAGATAGATAGATAGATAGATAGATAGATATGATAGATAGAATAGAATAGATAGAATAGATAGATAGATAGATAGATGATAGAACAGATGAATAGATAGATAGATAGATAGATAGATAGATAGATAGATATGAACAGACTGCAATAGATAGATAGATAGATAGATAGATAGACAGATAGATAGATATATATGAACAGACTGCAATAGATAGATAGATAGATAGATAGATAGATAGATATGAACAGACTGCAATAGATAGATAAATAGAGAGATAGATAGATAGATATGAACAGACTGCAATAGATAGATAGATAAATAGATAGAGAGATAGATAGATAGATAGATAGATAGATAGATATATGAACAGACTGCAATAGATAAATAGATAGATACATAGATAGATAGATAGATATGAACAGACTGCAATAGAAATAGATAGATAGATAGATAGATAGATATGAACAGACTGCAATAGATAGATAGATAGATAGATAGATAGATAGATAGATATGAACAGACTGCAATAGATATATAGATAGATAGATAGATAGATAGATAGATATGAACAGACTGCAATAGATAGATAGATAGATAGATAGATAGATAGAATAGATAGATATGAATAGACTGCAATAGATAGATAGATAGATAGATAGATAGATAGATAGATAGATAGATAGATTAGATTAGCCTGACAGATAGATACGTTCAATTTGTTTCTATTTAAACAATTTATTTATATGTCCTTGTGTATGTCTACTATTTTTAAAACGCACGCGTCGTACGTACGAACACATACAACCCCCCACCCACAAAAAAATCACCTCCTCTTGATCGCGGCATGTTTCTATCCTTCTCTCTACGTACGCCTACATAGATTTATATCCAGTATTAGAGAAGAAATAGTTTAAAATTCTCCAACTGTAATCCTCCATATTTGAACGTGATAAACTACAACAAATACTCATATAACTCATTTTATACAAACGTAAATGTGTTAAATCAAATAAAAATAAAAAGGGTAAAAAAATTACAACACAAAAAAACAGTTTATTTCAAAATGTGTCTCGTCCTAAATTTGAAAGCAATAATAGAAAAACTCATGTAATTGAATTAAACAAAAGTATTTGCTTTATAACGAGACATAGTAAAAATACGTGAATAGATCCCAGCTTTAATAGAGCATTACGAATTTATCGTTGCGTTCCGTATTTCCTATTGGATACTACTGCTCCTGCTATTCAAATCAGTTGCCATAACATTTTCTCATATGATATGGCTAAGATTCTCAATTTGGAATTATATTTGGACTGATAATCAGCTGTTTTTTTTATCCTGAAAGTTTTCAGTTTGGAAAATTTCGAATGGAATTCGGATTAGAATTTGGACATTTTTCAAATTAGAAGTTTTATTTGACATTGGAACAAAGTTCGCTATCTTTTCCAAACTTCAAAAGAGGGGCAAAGAAAGAACAACATTCAGTTCAATAATAGATGTATGCACTAACAGGGTGTATTTCAACGTATTGGCCGAAATGAGCCGGACTACAACATCGTCAACGTAAATCCGCACTAGCAATAAATTACCACTTTCGAATTTTTCGGATGTTTTCTTATATTTCGGAAACCCTCGCCTGCCATTACTTCATTTTTCTAGGTTTCTTGTTGTAATAGCTAACCAAATTATCGTTGGTTTTATTGTTAACAGAAATTTGCAAATTCTTACCGAATGTTGCAAATTCATACCAAGATTTTAAACCACTTTAGTGTTAAGGACGAAAAATATGACCCCAAAATCCAACCGCACATTGAGAGAAAATGTAAGAAACAAGAAAATTTCGTTAGAAACAAAGAGAAGAGTACTGAACTATTATGCAATATTAGTCATCCTATATAGCAGTGTAGGCTGGAGATCCCTTCCTAAACCTAAACAAAGTATTAAGAAACGGAAAAACCTCGTTAGAAACAAAGAAAAGAGTATGTATTGAAACTGTTTAAGTAAAGTTAGCCTCCTATATGACAGTTAAGGCTGATGATGCCTTCCAAAGTCGAAACAAAGTATTATTAAACAAGAAAGTCTCTTTAAAAATATAGGAAACAGTACTGAACTGTTACGCTATAGCATTTACTTTATATGACAGTGAATGCTGAAGACGCCTTTCAAAATCTAAGCCAAGTATCAAGAAACATGAAAATCTTGTTAGAAACAAAAAAAAAAATAATAGAAAACTTTTACTTAATATCAGGCTTCGTATATAATATTGATGAAGAAGAGATTTAAGGATAGAGAATTTTTGTTCTACAGAAGGATGCTGAGAATACCATGTATTAAAGACGTGACAAATAACAAGGTTTTAGAGAAAAGGGTAACAAAAAAATACAAATACTTAATATTAGATATTTTAGGGTATATAATACGGAGGGAGCGCTAGGAACATTTGAGATCCACATGACAGATTAAAGGCAAGAGGGTCAATTTAAAAAAAATACATAACCTACTTAAGGTGTTTACGAAACAGGCAAAACAGGGGTAGTAAAAAACATTTATAAAGAACTACACGAATGATAGGAAAATATGAAGAAACAGGACCACCCAATTCAACAAGGTACTATGGCACAAAAAGAAGTGTTGAGGAATTGACACCAAGTGAATACAGAAGAAACTAGTTTGGCAAAAAACGAGGAAAATGTCTGCTGCGTCATTTTATTGTATCAAAAACAGTCAACCATATTTCCTATTGTCTATACATCCTCTGAGGCTTGAAATGACGTTTGGCTAACTTCGGTTATTCCTTCGCCTAGGCTGTCTTTAAGTCAAGACGTTAGAAATGTATCAACTGCTATTTATATGGTAGAGATTTGCAGATTAATACAACAAATATTTTCATAGCTTCTACTCCGACGAGCTTAGCTCACAATATTTACCCTTTTCCCCTACTTGAAAGAGATGTGACACAAGGTCTTTTTTAACGTTGGGTGCCTGAGCGCTTACGCCCAGGTACTGGTCAAAACATTACCCATCCACCACGGTGGATAGGTTCAAAACCGGTCTAAACTCTTCTTAAACTGGTCTTATTCGGTCTTAGTGACCCCAGCCCGAAGGCCGGAGTTAGCTCACTGATGCCCCCTCCACAAGAATTTACTCGAGCAACCAGACTGGCAACAAGGTCCCATCCTTTTACAGTTAAATCAACTAAATACAGCCTCCACTTCTACTCCATCAGCTTCTTATCTCGCACTTCCCGCCTGTGGAACTCACTTCTGTATACTTGCTTTCTTGACAGCTACAATCTCAATTTCCTTGTTGACTTGACTACAGTCCTTCTCTCATCCTTTCCCCATCATCTCGTGTATCTTTTTCATTTCTTTTCTCTCTTTACCCTCGCAACTGTTTTTACATTGGTATTCCCATTCTTCTCTTGCCCTTTCTCTGACACCCCCTGTAAACGGTTTGTCTTTCTCTTCAATCTCCTTCTGTTTAAACTTTCACTTCTTTCTAATGTAGCACACTGCGCACCAGAGAAATCATCATAAAGCATTAAAATTGTAGAAATTACACACTTAAATTTAATATATTTCTATATCAGAAATTGTTGGCTATTCTGATTTTAGTGTGACAACATGACACATGATTGAATAATTAGCAACTTCTGACTATCATATAACTTCTAAATATTGCTGTGTCAAAAGGTTTTTTTTACACTATTTACATTGTTCTGGCTCTTTTTCTTCCCTTTATTGCAAATATTCACTACGTTTCAGCCTTGTTATCTCTGGCCTTCTTCAGATGATGATTTTCTAAGCATAGCTTGGATGTGACGCAAGGGACACCCAGTGAGGATAGAACTCACTACTCAATTTTAATAATATCAACGAGACAAGCTTGCTAACCACTACACCACCTCGAGACACTCTCCTGGCCCTCTTCAGATAATATGTATTGGAATTTCGAGACATGATCACCAAAGCGTGTATCACGTATGGTACTTAACTGACTGACTGACTGACTGACTGTCAATACTGCTTCAGCAGCTGCAGTATGAAAAGGGAAGAGGTTTCGGAGGTGATAAACTAATATTTAACTGGAGAATAGGAACCTTAGATTAAAGCCTCCGATTTATAGGTTTATAGCGAATCTACGAGATAATAGCCTAAATATTTGCAGAATTGGTTCGTTAAATGGGTGTCATTGTAATTGTGAGGTTAAGTCGTAGTCTGGGCAATACAAAGAAAGTAATAAGTGTATCTCGCCAAGCATGAATAATTTAACCGCCTAGATTATTTTTCTTCTTTAATCGAGATTTTGCGTATCTCTTGACTGCAACTCTACTTTATTTTTCTCTGTTCGAGGTAAGTATCCACACTTCCACAGGTGTTTTCAGCGTAATGTTTTGCTATGTTTTGCATAAATCATCTTCAGGCTTTCTCTCCTATGGTCTGGTCCGTAGAAACCAAATCGTGATAAAGGGTGGTTGGTTGTTCTTAGTCAGTAGGCAAAGTACCTTGCGCGTCATTGAGGTTAACCGGTAGTTGCGGGTTCACCGTTCGAAATTTCCCGACCCCTAAGAAAAAAACCTGAATAGTCAAACGAAAGAAAATTTCTGTTACAACAATAGTGATAAGTACTCACCTGGCACATTTTTGTGTCGGTTGAGGAACAAAAATCATCTCTCAGATGCATCTCTGTCATCGAAGACAGGGTGCGGCTCAGTTGAAGCTCTGCCCGAGGAGAGAGAAGCATCTGAGAAAAATCACACTGAGTAGATACCCGGTCCAGGGGAACAGTGTCCCGCGGCCGCGCCACCCCATTGCACTAGAGTGGTGGACCAGGTGCGGGGACTTGGGAATTTTTGTTCATTAGCCCGTCCTTACAATTTCGGACTCCCTACATTAAAAAAGACCTTGTGTCACATATCGCTCCAGTGGCGGAGTAGGGTAAATATATGCAACAAAAGCGATAAAAAAGTTAATACGAATGTAAATACTTACCATATTTATGGTAGGTATTATTAATAATGTTATATACGTACCTCTGAACATTAATGGCTATGTCACAATTCTCATAAATACGTTGATCTCTGGGTGGATATTTTTATCTAGCAGTTCACCCCTAGCAGTTCACCACTAGCAGTGCTAATCTACTTCAGACAGCTGACGAGTATTATATTTTGTTGATATTATTAAGATTGCTTATTCATTTTCCAACCTTCACTTTGGTTATTTCTCATTCAGTAACCTTCTTCTTCTTCTTCTTCTTCTTCTTCTTCTTCTTCTTCTTCTTCTTCTTCTTCTTCTTCTTTTTATGTGGTATGTCCTTTCAGGACGGAGGCAATCCTGGTTTTCCACATCTCCATGTGCCTGGTGGCTCTTAGCAGGCCTTCTCCTGATATACCGCACAAACGCCGCTCTGCCATCCACTAGTTTAAACCCATAAATCTAGAATATAAATGTATAGAAACTATATGGCCCCAAAATGTGGGATCAGTTTATATATTGATTATAATATAGAATTGATCCACCATTTTATACCCACATTATAATTTGTTATAAACAGTTGGCATATATATTCTTCTTCTATGTGCCCTGTCCCTTCAGGGCGTAGGCAATCATGGCTTTCCACATCTCCCTGTCCCTGGTGGCTCTTTCTCCTGTTGCACCATGCAACCCTTGTTCCGTCATCTACCTGATCAGTTCCTTCAAATACGTTATCCCTTACTTTCCCCTGTCTCTTTTTCCCTCTATCTGGCCTGATAGTATCAGGTTCTCCAAGCTCACCTTCCTCATTGCGACACTGAGATCCGAAGGCGAATTGACATGGCGAAGGAAGCATTCCAGAAGTTGAGTAAAGTATTAAGAAAAGGCCAATTTCGCTATAAACAAGGAAGAGAGTACTGAATTGCTATGTGATGTCAGTTCTTCAATATAGCAGTGAATGTTGGACAATATCAACAACGATGAAGGGAAAACTTGAAGCAGCGGAAATGTGGTTTTACAGAAGGATGCTACGGATATCATGGATTGAGCATGTGATGGATTGAGCATGTGAGCAATGATGAAGTTTTGGAAAGGATGGAAACGAAAAGGAAATTAATACTGAGCATCAGGAAGAGGCAACTAAAGTTCCTGGGACACGCGATGAGGAAGGAGGGCTTGGAGGACCTGATACTAACAGGCCAAATATAGGGAAAAGGAGACAGAGGAAAGCAGCGGATAACATATTTGAAGGAACTGATCAGGTGGATGATGGAACGAGTGTTGCATAGTGCAACAGGAGAAGGCGTGCTAAGAGCCACCAGGGCAGGGAGATGTGGAAAGCCATGATCGCCTATGTCCTGAAAGCACATGGCACATTAAAGAAGACTATATATGCCAGCTGTTTATAAGAAATTATAATGTGGGTATAAAATGGGGGATCAATTCTATATCATAATCAATATATAAACTGATCCCTCATTTTGTGGCCATGCTATTTTCTATACATTTATATTCTAGATTTATGGGCTTGAGCTAGTGGATGACAGAACGGGGGTTGCATGGTGTAACAGGAGAAAGCGTGCTAAGTGCCAGCAGGGATAGGGAAATGTGGAAAGCCATGATCGCCTACGTCCTGAAAGGACAGGGCACATAGAAGAAGAATGGATACAGAAGGATGTTGAGATATTATGGATCAAATATTTAAGCAAAGACGAGATTTGGGAAGAGAACTTAAACAAAAAAGAAAACTTATGTTTAACATCAGGAAGAGACAGTTGAAGTTTCTGGGAAACCTAGTGAGAAAGATGGACTTGGAGAATCAGATACTCACAGGACATATAGAGGGAAATAGACAGACAATGTAAAACACTGCCTGACATACTTGATGGGTTTAAGTAAATGAATGACGGAGCAAGCTCTGGGGAAAATAACAAGAGAACAGATATTAAAAACTATGAACAGAAAGATGCGGAGGGCCATGATCGTTAACATTCCGAAAGGACACGGCACATTAAAGAATTGTGGGTAAGAGATTAATGACTTGGAAGAACCGGTGTAGTAGTTACGCTCCTCAAAAACTTAAAATTTATTAAATGTAACTCCTAAATTTTACTGGTTTTGTAACCACTGGTATATCAGAAAATTTTCTCCATAACATTTCGGAAATTCGCAAAATTCGATGGATTGGTTAAATCTGACATGAATTTAACCGTTTTGTTTTTTTTAATCATTTTTAAATTTCCCATGAGTAATTTCCTTGTGTTAATCAGAATTCTGAACAATGAAATATAGTAAATATATAGTCTGAATAAAATGAAATGTTATGACAGTTTTATATGCCTCAGTGACTTTTTGGCAAAATCTGTATATAAGTGTGCATGTGCTGGTTGCACTTCGATTCTTTTTATTGCATCTTCATAATATCAAGACAATATTATTTCCCTGTGCATTTATAATTAATTGGATCATATCCTGAGAGGGTTTTAATTCCAGCGGCTATTTTTTTTTCTGTCTTAACCTTTTGACATCGTTCATTGTACACGAAATTATATAAAATGTTTTAGCTTTAAATAACCACATAAATCTGTCAGTTTCAATTACAGAATTGAATAATATTTAGAATCAACAATCTAACCCCATTTTAATGCACATTTTAACTGGATCGAAAAAGAACATATCATTTATTATTATCATTACTTTATTCATATATTTCCAGGATTTTACATCAATCAGGTCAGAACAGAGTATTTTTATTTTTCGGAATTGTTGATTTCATTTTGAAAATACACGAAAATGACTTCATTATCTCGCTAATTTTGAAAATACATATATCTAAATTTATTTATAAATGGAACTTTGTCTCTGTGTGTGTGTCCGTTACCTATAGACTCCGAAACGGATGAACCAATTTTCTTGAAAATTTACACAGTTGTACTATAAGCGTCTGCGAGTGTTCTTAGCTAGGTTTTGTGTCGAGGTACACCCGATAAATATCGATTACCGAAAAAATCGGGTTATAGAAGGAGTCGTCCGATTTTAATCAAATTTGTTACACTCATAGACTAAGACATAAGAAACGATATTCAGAAGTTTCAAGGTTGCAGTTCTTATAATAGTGCAGAAAATCGATAATATATATATATATATATACAAAAGGCAAGATGTTTGTGTGTGTGTCTGTTTATCTGCCTGTATGTCTATATTTTTTTCAGCCCTTTTATTTTAGTTTATGCTTCGGGTTTGGCTCTAAGTAGGTATAATTGTAGTTCTTAGTCTCAGCCATTATACCATTTACTCAGAGGAAATATTTAGCCTTCAAAATTCAGTTTGCGACGAAGAAATCTTATTTGATATCCATACCAGGAAATCAAAATTTGACTTACATCCATTCATTTTTCTTTCAGTCTACGGTTTCGCTTTAACTGGAAACAGCTATTGCTTTTTAGTCTTTCGTGCCAACGTCCAAATAGTATGAGCTCCAGAACCATGGATTACTTTCATTACACCCGAGCAACGCCCGGCTATATATATATATATATATATATATATATATATATATATAAGAAGAAATAAACATTCTAAAATTAGATCTAAAATTCTACCCCACCCACAAAAAGAACATTCAGTCAGTCAGTTAATTGTCATACGTGAAACACGCTTGGGCGATCATGTCTCGAAGGAGACATGACTGACTGGCCAGAAGATTATCCCGCAGAGGTTGCCATTGCTTTCTGTGGTAGACTGGTTGCCAGCTAAGGCTATATAACCCAATCTGTCTTGTTATTTAACCCATAACTGGAAGGAAGAGACGGATTAATATCTTTGCCAAGAGTATTTGCGCGTAAGTGAATGCAATGAAGTGAACTGGAATTCGAACGCGGCTCCCCGATTTCTCCGATCCGATATCCCCTGCACCATAACGCACATCCTAGAACATTACAGTTCTTTAAAAAAATCTTAAAGCATCCGAACGGAAATTTAGACTTCTTGAAATACTACATAAAAAAATCAACACTACCGATAGCTCAATAGTAAATTTTTTTGAAAAAATCTGGGATACAGGCTTTCAAAACAAACACAACACCCATAGCAATCTCAGACACAAGCAAAGACTAGCACTAGAAAACATCCGTAATAACAATGATATAATAATAATAAAGGAAGCAGACAAAGGCGGTGCTGTCGTCATTATGAATAAAACTTATTACAAAACAAAAGCGTCACAAATACCATTATGGGCACTTAAAGTATCATAACATGTATAATAACAAAAACAATAAATATACACTTTAAAGAAAACGTTCACGGCTTCTCACACTTTTTATTATCTCTGTATCTCTCTCTCTCTCTCCCTATATATATATATATATATATATATATATACAAAGTGACAAAAGGACGAAAATTAAAATTTCAAGAATTTACTTTTATAAAGATTGGTCCATACAGAGTAGAGCTTAACATTTTAATTTTGTTATGACAATAGTTTATAAAAGCATTATATCACTACACAAACATTTTCATGTTTCAGAACAATACTGTTCTTCTTCAGGTGATATGTTAAAATGAATGGTGAAAATGATTTCCTTTGAAATATAAGATGAATTCATGGTTATTTAGAAAATTAGGGAATAGTAATTAGAGAATAAGGATGTGCGTTGTGGTGCATTGGATATCGACTCGGAACGAGAAATCGGAGACCCGAGTTCGAATACCAGTTGAATTCCTTGCATTCACTTACGCGCAAATACCCTTGGGAAAGGTATTAATCCGTCTATTCCTTCCAGTTATGGGTTAAATAACAGGACAGTTTGGGTTCTATAGCCTTGGTCGGCAACCAGTCTACCGCAGAAAGCAATGGTAATCTACTGCGGGATAATCTTCTGCCCAGTCAGTCATGTCTCTTTCGAGACATGATCGCCCAAGCGTGTATCACGTATGGCAATTAACTGACTGAATTAGAGAATATGCTTTTTAGGTTGTCAATATTTTTCAGTCAAAATGGGAATCAGGTAACTATAGAGTTGAAGATCTGGGTTGCAAAAGGAATCAAGATGGCCTAGTGTTTAGACATTTAACTTTTTAATTTTTCTAGAAAAATACATAGTGGGACCATAGATTATTTAAATGGGTAGACAATAATTTTAGCAGCAGGTTAGGTTTAGTTTGTTTCTTTTTTTAATTAGATTTTCTACTACCTTATGAGTAAAGAGGCTGGAATGTATCGGTTAGAATTAGGATTAAATAATTATCGTATACTTAGGTATAATGAATTTAAGGAAAACAATTACATATTGTGTGGGTTATTTGTTTTAGGAAAAATAGTTTTTAAGTTATATTGGAGCATAAGTCTTGTTGCTCAAGTCTTCCATCCATGATATACGCAGTATCCTTCTGGAGAACCATATTTCAATTGCTTTCCTTCATTTATGATGAAATTGTCCAGCATTCATTTCTGCTGTGAAAGAAGACCTCATTTAACACGTTAGTACTCTGGCTATTTATCTTGTATAATAATAGCTTCTAGAGAATTTAATCTTCCTTTGCATTGGCTGCTGTAGAGTTATTTTAGTGTCATCTACTAGTGTTCATTTTACGTCGAAAGTTTTCATTTTAGCCGCTCATAATGACAGGTCAATGTGTGCATGGATTTCACTAAGTCTGGAAAGGTGGCAAGTCCATATGAGAGATAAACTAGACCAATGAAAATATTTCATTTTTTTTTTATTATTTTTCTGTGGGAAAGGAGCCATGAAAATTCATAGACAACATCGAGTGAATATATAAGCTGTGTTGTCGGGTTAGATGCTTTCAAACTATTTTCTAGTAGAATATCATATTTTTTGTTAATATAATTGAGTCATTTTAAAATAAAACTCTGAATTGGCATATCCAATCATGGGAAATGCTTTTGAAATAAACACTGCACATAAATCATGAACAGGAGACCCTAAAAATGCCGATGTAATGTTGAACTGTGTTCTGGCATATCCTGTGACCTTAGGACTCTTATCATTATTCAGATGAATGGAATTTCGAACCGAAACTTTTGTTTCATTCACTGGGGTAGATTGTTCTAGTTCCACGTGACACTCACCTTTCGGTTAGTTCAGTTTCAGCTACTTCCTTTTAGTAAGTAAACTCTCCACATTTTATTCAGCTCTGTCGTAGCAAGATATTGAACTCACAGCTCTTTGGGTCATGTCAATGGATTATTTCAACCAACGTTTTTATTCACTATGTGTACCAAGAGAAGATGAACATGTCGAGTATAACAAGAAGAAAATACTGTTGAATTCATTTGTGTTGTTTTAATTTGCTTATTATATATTTCTTTAATTTATTTATACGTGTTTTTTATTTTATTATTCATTTCATGGGCGATCCGATTTGTCTGTTTTGATAAAACTATTAGCTTTCTTTAAAGTTTATCCTTGTGCAAATTAATTGAAAAGGTATGACAATAATTTCTTTTTGAGTGTCAGACAGAGTTAGATTAATACCAGATATACTGACTGCCTAACAATACTTTTGAACCTAATCAAGTGGTATTATCAATTTTATCTGGTCTTGAACACTGGCCTGAAATGAAATGCACTGTACACTAAACCATCAAACAAACAAGAACATAGATAGATAGATAGATAGATAGATAGATAGATAGATATATAGATAGATAGATAGATAGATAGATAGATAGATAATGATCAGACTGGGATAGATAGATAGATAGATAGATAGATAGATAATGATCAGACTGGGATAGATAGATAGATAGATAGATAGATAATGATCAGACTGGGATAGATAGATAGATAGATAGATAGATAATGATCAGACTGGGATAGATGGATAGATAGATAGATAGATAGATAGATAGATAGATAGATAGATAATGATCAGACTGGGATAGATGGATAGATAGATAGATAGATAGATAGATAGATAGATAGATAGATAGATAATGATCAGACTGGGATAGATAGATAGATAGATAGATAGATAATGATCAGACTGGGATAGATAGATAGATAGATAGATAGATATTGATCAGACTGGGATAGATAGATAGATAGATAGATACATACATAGATAGATAGATAGATAGATAGATATTGCAGGACTTGATTACTTTTCTTATAAGACTAAAGCAAAACTAACCTCTTTAATCGATTTAAACTTGCGTAGGATGAACGTAAGCTGAGAAAACCGTCTGGTGGATTAAATCATTAATTTGCGACTTTAGTTACATGGTAACTGTGGGTTCAGTCGATTGTCAATCTGATACACACTTGGACTGAGTAGAAAGATAGCCAACAATAACGAAACTGTACTAAAAAGAAGGCGGCGAGATGTCCTCAAATACACATAACGGAACGAGGAAGAATCCAGCGCTTTAGATTAAATAAAGAGTTCAGTTCAAAATTCCCTGAATGTTAGCAGGATCATCAAAAGACTGGCGAAATACAGAGTGCACAGAATCAGAAACGAGTCAGCGACCACAAAGATGAAGACAATAAACCGAATGTAAATAATGATTTATGAAGACATAACATTTGAAAAACATTGTACTGACGTTGTAAAAACAAAATCTCTTCGATAATAGCTTACGAAAAACTAAAGTATTTTATACACTGGATGAATTATGTCATAAATTTGACGAAAATCATCCAAAATATAAAAAAACAACAAAGCAAAGATTCCTTAACAAAGAACATTTGTTTATCTTTAACCAAACTTGTGTGTAGGAATAATGTTGGGGAAATGAATGACAAAAAGAAAATTTTGTAACTCCAGAAAAATCGTTTGTAGTAATTAATTTATGCACGTTTCATTAAAATAGATGATTTTTTCCTAGTTTATTTTTAATGAATTTTTTTAATATTTATATTTTTTCCGGATTCCTGTTTTTTATTATATATATGTGGATGTGGATGACTAATATATTATGCTCTCATTATGATTGAGCTTTCTAGAAAAGAAAATTTTAAAAACAGTTTCCACTTCTGCGATATATGCGTTACTTTTCAGAAATGAATTGAGTTCTTTCAATGATTGGCGTGTGCATACACTGCTTATATACAATACATTAAAATTTCCTATCACCCTCCCTCAATTCCATGCGCCTATGGCTTAGGGAGTAGTGACTCCGATTGACACCGAATCAGTCGTGTTTCGATCCCGGCCAGAAGCAAGCTGATGTGTCTACCTACAATGATGTGCTGTGATACAGCGAAACAGGCTTGAATGTGAATGACTAATATATATATATATATATACATGAGTTGAGTATATCGATTGAAATCTGACAAGTTGAATAGAACAGATAGGATAAAATTGTCTTTAATCTAACATGTTTCATTTTGATAAGTTTCTTCAGAAGTTTTTTTAAAGATGAATGATTTAAAATAAAAAGAGTTTTTTGAGTATTCCTTGTATTTTAAAAATCTCCAAAAACAAATTAAATCTTTTGTCTTTAAAAAATCTCTGACGACGCTTATTAAAGTGAAACATGATAGGTTAAAGTCATTTTTCGTACCTGTTCTTTCCTTATTCTATTCAACTTCTCAGATTTCAATCGATATACTCAACTTATATATATATATATATATATATATATATATATATATATATATATATATATATATATTGGAACATTTAAATAGCTCTTATCACTTCTCTTCAAAACACCTCGGCTTTGTTAACTCATGGGAGTACTGTAGGTTTAACAAGCTGTTCGTTTTTTGTTTTTGTTTTTTGGCGGGAAATGTGAGTAAATTTCAAGTTAATATCATAGATAGATCCAACTTAAATATTGAACATATTTCTGTCTAGCGTTTACATCTAGTGTACACACCTTCTCATTCCGAACTCGGGGAACCGAGTTCGAATTCCAGTTGAAATCCTTGCATACACTTACGCGCAAATACCCTTGGGAAAGGTATTAATCCATCTCTTCCCTCCAGTTATGGGTTAAATAATAGGACAGATTGGGTTCTATAGCCTTGGTCGTCAACCAGTCTACCGCAGAAAGCAATGGCAACCTACTGCGAGATAATCTTCTGCCCAGTCAGTCAAAAAAGAGACATGATCGCCCAAGCGTGTATCGCGCATGGCACTTGACTGTACACACCTTGTACCAGACTTATGTAGGCTTACTAATATCAATGTATAAATATTCTCAATATCTATCTAGCTAACTTTCGTGCACTCACTCACTCACACACAACCATACACACTTACACTCCGTTTTCGGACCTTCCTACATACAATCAAGTTAAGTTAATCAGTTAATTGCCATACGTGATACACGCTTGGGCGATCATGTCTCGAAAGAGACATGACTGACTTGGAAGAAGATTATCCCGCAGTAGGTTGCCATTGCTTTCTGCGGTAGACTGGTTGCTAGCCAAGGCTATAGAAGCCCCAATCTGTCCTATCATAACTGGAGGGAAGAGGTGGCCTAATACCTTTCCCAAAGTTATTTGTGCGTAAGTGAATGCAAGGAATTTAACTGGAATTCGAACACGAGCACCCTGATTTTTCATTCCGAGTCGATATTCACTGCACCACAATGCGCATCCTAAGGATTCCTACATTTCAATTGTTGGATTCATAAAGTATTTCCCCATCCATCTGGTTTAAACCAATGAGCAATATAGATAGATGAAAATACAGAAAGATAGGCATGGTTTCCATTATCGTTCTGGATTGAGGCTGCCATATTGACTTTACTGAAAATATATTTTTAAAAATAGGAAAAAAAAAACGTCGTCAATCAATGTCTCCATGCCATTTTAGCCATGTAATGCGGTTGCAACATCACTGTCTCTCGTTTTCCATAATGACGCCAAATATAGTTAAATAAATATTCCATTCGGCTCAGTTAACATCAGCCAATCATCCCACACCACGACACCCAGTCTTATTCGAAAATTCGGTATGACAATTTTGATTGGTCGAAATTCTTTCAATTCAGTTTCAGATCATTAATAACTTTGACTTTGCCGAGTAGGCAAATGGAATTAATTAGTATTTCTAATATGAAGGCTTTGGGACCGATTTCTTATTGATGCCCATCATCCGTCTAGGCAAATAATGGATTGCATCCAGCTGAACTCTCTGAGAATTCTCCAGGCGATATTATAACAAGTCATTTCGAATGTCTAACTTAGAGTGGCTAGAGCTGAAATGGTTTTCATTCTTAGAAATTACTAAATCCAGAGAATAGACGAATGTCTGCATAGATTTACATGTTTATGCTGAACTAGCATATTTTATTTAAAAGTTAATGACAATAATTCTATAGGGTACCTTGCGGCAAGTCAATGCAACAGTGTAAGTTCAATCTCTAAGCAAGGTAGAACAGCTGTCGCTTAACCAAATGGAGAAAGTAGAAAAGTACCAGAAACAGTACTGATTATAGGAAATCCCAATGAATGTTGGCTCAAGAAGAAACCACAGATAGAAAGCATTCAGTATATGTAGCCGACGTAAAAAAAAAGTTGCTCCGCCCACATTTCTTTAGTAAATATTAAATATAATAGTGTAGTGTGTGGTGATACCAAGCAAAAGCGATGGACCGGATGTTTGCGCTTTCACGACCAAAAAGAAAATAACCAAAAGTCGTCACGTCGGGGTCACCAATTTATAGTGAGTTTCTTATCTTTTATTTTCTGTCAGTTATGGAGAGTCCGTTCTAGTGAAGGGTAATTGTTTACTGTTGCAGGCTAACGGAATTTGGCCTTGTTGTAAATAGCCCACTATAAGGCATAAAGAAAAGTTATAAAGCAAGAAAAGCAAATTGAGTTGAAAGATAACATTTTATATATAACACAATCAATTAATGTTTTTACAATTGAAGTAATACATGAAGTAAAGGTCCAACGGAGGTTAAAATGATCATGGCAATAAAATGCTGAAAAAGAATTAATGCTTAGGAGTTTGGGAGAGTGTAAGTAGGAAATGTCTTTGATGTATTCGCTCCTTAGGTCAGTAAGTAGTGTTTGAGGCAGGGAAGAAGGAAAGAGGTAAGCGAGGCGAGCGTAGTAAGCCGCTTTACTTAGGTCAAGGGGGTGTTAATTACTCTCTTCTCCTCAAGTCGGTCTGACTGGCGATGCTTATGTATCCGCTTTTTATATCTTCTTTTTGAATCACAGCAGCTCATTTGGGATTTCACACTTGTATTTGGTTCTGGGCTTCCCATTGGCTGATAAATATAATTCGCGTAGGCCCGCGAACTGGAAATTTAATATTTAATTAATTTTTAGTTTTCAACCGGAACATCTGCGCGAAGCCGGCGGCGCAGCGACGGCTTTTGGTCATTTGCTTTTGGTCGTGAAAGCGCAAACATCCGGTCCATCGTTTTTGTTCGGTATCACCACAAGTGAAAGAGAAATTTACGCACCTCGAAAATGCATTCGTGATTTTCTTCTTCTGTGACGTGTTCCTTTAGGACTTCCATTTGGCTCTGTCGTTTGTCGCTCTCAAAATTCTTCCTCTTACCACAAATAGAACTGCTATGAGTATGTGAAGCTATGCTAATTTTCTTCCATCTGTTTCTGGCGTGGCAAATCATTAGGTGATCATGAACATCCACTTGGCTCTGTCGTTTGTCGGTCTTAAAATTCTTCATCTTACCACGAACAGAACTGCGATAAGTATCAGAAGCTATGCTAATTTTCTTCCATCCATGTCTGGCGTGGCCAATCAGTAGGTGAATAAAGGCCGTTGTTTTTGCTTATTATGGGGTAGACGAATTTTTTGAGCTTTGATAAAGAAAGCACGATTCTTCAGCTTGATGATCGAAAGAGAATTTTATGCTAAAAGATTTTTCCGCACTCATCGCCTGTGAAACTATCTTCTTGATTTACAGTAAATTTTAATTTTAAAATTTCGAAATATCAGTCATTATCTTCTGTTTCCTTGATTCCTGTTTATATTCTTGCGCCCTCGATAATGTTGGTCCTACATCGATCTTTATTTGACTTTATTATGTTCTATTTCATCCATTTGTATAACCCCCTCAATAAAATGCTAAAATTCTTCGTTTAGAATAGCATTTTATCTGCACTCATATTGACTATATATTGTAACGTTGTCCTAATTCAAAATAGCCGAGAATTAAGAAGACTGAGTAGAGAAATCAAAGACGAAAAGTCTAATTAAATACTTAAACATAGACAGGAAAATCAACTACTTCTCAAATCCTAATTTAAGTATGTTGTTACAATAAAATAAAAAAGAGTTTTATTCTACAGCACTATATAAAACTTTCCTTTCATTCTTTATCAATACTCCAATATTTCAATACTCCCTGTACCCAATCTTTTCTCTTACTCCGAGGATCATTCAATAAATAAGGTGAATTCTTTGGTATATGTCTTCCAGCAGTGTCACACATTTTGACCCATCTGTGCACAAGCTTCCGTATTCCCTCAGTGTACAAACCTTTGGACTGATGTCTCGGCCAATCGCTCACAGCACTTTTGACTACATCGGCACTTTCAAACTTCGTGCCTCTCAGGAACGCTTTCAAGGGACAAAACAGGTAAAAGTCTGAAGGGGCAAAGTCTGGGCAGTAAGGGGGATGAGGGAGCAGTTCCCAGCCCATCTCGTTGATGGTCTGCACCGTTTGAACTGATGTGTGACGCCTTGCAGCTGACCCTCGAGTAGACATGGTCATCATGGACAATTTTGTGGGATGTCCCAACAGATAGGCTCAAAGTCCTTGCAATGTCATCCACTGTCACCCTTCTGCCAGACTGAATGAGGTCATTGACTGATTCGATCACCTCAGGAGATCTCACTTCTGTAGGCCTCTCAGGCCTGTATTCATCCTCAACACTGTTCAGTTCTTCTTTAAACAATTTAGCCTACTTGTAGACATTTTTGTCTGAAACATGTGGCACCATATACAGGTAACATTCTCCTATGAATTTCAACTGGTTTGCACCCTTCAGCAACCAAAACTTGATAACTGGCATCTGTTCAATCCTGGAGCATGCGTCTTGGTCGGCCATTTTGTTAATGTCCAAAATTCTCAAAGTTCTTTTTTCAATCTGCAAGAAAAAATTAAATCCCTTTGAAAAAGAAATAAAGAAAAAGGTTTTTAAAAAAAGTAGGTTCTATCTGTATTAGAAGTCCATATACCGAAACGTTCACCTTATTTTTTGAATGACCCTCGTATAACCCCTGCGCTCTAGTGTCGGTCTCGCCTTGGTTGGGTAGAACTGACTGTAAAAAACATTATTCCCGATATAGATATTAGTTTTACGATTATGATAACCATTAAACGCATCACTCAATAAACACCGTGCTTAACTAATAAAACAACAACTTTTAGGCAAGATTTGACTTCATTCATCAACATAGTTTCCTTCTAGGGGGATATACCGAATTAACGTTTTTTTAACAATTTGATTTGTCCTTGACCTGAAAATACACCACATTTTCCGATATTACTTTTCGTTGGAGCCAAATCCCTTTCACTAGAGCATTCTTTTGAGGTTTGTAAACAGTCAGTAGTCGTTGAATGCCAGATCTGGAGAATAGGGTGGATGCGCAAGTAATTCATGTAGTTTTGCCATCATTGCGATCGACTTGTAACACGGTGCGTTGTCTTGGTGAAATTGCCCTTTTTCTCGTTTTCATTTCTGGCCGTTTTTGACAATTTATTCTTTCGAATGCACAAATAAAGCTATATAATGTTCGCTATTGATAGCTCTTCTTTTCTCAAGATAATCGATGAACAAAGTATCTTGTGCATCCCAAAAGTCGAAGGCCCAAACCTTTCCTGCTGATGTTCGCATCTTTCGTCGATTTGAACGGCTTTCACCTGCTTCTATCCACTCAGCTGACTGCCAATTTGATTCCGGAGTGAGGTGGTGGATCCATGTTTCATCCATTGCCACATATTTACGCATAAAACACTTTCTTATTACGCTGAAACAGTTTCAAACAATGCTCTGAATTACCGATGCGTTGTTGTTTTTGATCGATTGTCTGCAAATGCGGCACCCACTTTGAGCAAAACTTTTTCATTGACAAATATTCATGCAAAATGGTGAATACATTGCTTCGACTCCTCTGCTATCTCATACAACTTCAATTTACGATAGGTCAAAACGAGTTTCTGGATTTTTTATGGTATTTTCCGGGACAACTACCGATCTTGGTTGACCTGAGCGTTCAGCATAGTTTGTGTCTGTACGATCACGTTTAAAGTCAGCATACCACCTGTTGTTTCCGACAGAACAGAGTCCGAGTAACACTTATCAAGTCATTGCTTTGCTTGAAGCGTAATTTTCCCATCAGAAAGCAATACTTTATCAATACACAAAATTCAGATTTGTCCATTATTTTGAAAAGTTTCAACAGTAGTTGCACTTAAATGACTTTAATTTATAAACTAATTATCCGATTAAGCCTAAATTTTGTCAAGTGCCATTTTAAGAGTAGTACTTCATGAAAATCGTATTAATTTTTTACTAGTGGAGCCATCCATGTCAGGCCTGGGATTCATTGGTGATTTTATATTGTTTATATACTTTACAATTATGGTGTTGTGATAAAACAAACCAATCAACTTCCAAAATATTCGTGGCGTTATTCTTAGCTGATGCTACCCGGCATTATCATAGAGGGGCAAAATACTTTTTCTCTAATCCACCGGTTATGCTGTCAGTGCCGTGCAAAATCTTAATTGTATCAGTTTATTTCAAATGTATTGTTAACTATCACGTTTGATTAGAAGTTAGAAAGATGCATTAGAATCAATCAGTTAATTGCCATAAATGATCTTTTTTGAGACATGACTGACTAGGCAGGAGATTTTCCCGCGGTAGGTTGCCATTACTTTCTGAAGTAACCAGTTAGTCATGGTGCCTGATTCCCGGGATAACAGATACCTGAGGCTGCATCTCTCCATTCAGTAAAGGGATGGATCGTTGGCCGCCACCGATACCAGCACAACTACCTGTTGCGGAGACTGGGCCGGGTTACCCACATAGAAATCAACTTGTATCACAACACATCTCAGTGGAGAGACGAGGCAAATAACTGCTTATAGTTCCTTTTAAAGAACCGAAATAGTAGCAATTTAAAACAATATATTCTAATGTAAGCATATACCGATGGTAAACGCGAAACATCAACCCTATGTATCAACACACCAAGTATAAATACTATTATATTAGCTTGAGGTAACAACCTGCAGCCGTGAATTCTAATGACACGTTTCAAGTATTCCGCTTCCCACTGGTACTTTTAATTAAACCTCTGAAATATCCCGTCCTGAGTCTATACTCATCAAAACAGCTGAATAAAGGACTTAATAGAAGTAAATTTTAAGCCACGGCTAGAAAGTAATCACCCAGTGATGTTTATATTTTATCAGCTGGTACGTTGTGGTGAAGTAGATATCAGCTCGGAACGAGAAATCGGGGAGCCAAGTTCGAATTCCGGTTGAATTCCTTGCATTCATTTACGCTCAAATACCTTTGGGAAAGGTATTAATCCGTCTCTTCACTCTAGTTATGGGTTAAAAAACAGGACAGATTGGGTTCTAAAGACTTGGCTGGCAACCAGTCTCCGGCATAAATTAATGGCAAGCTAATGTGTAATAATCTTCTGCCAAATCAGTCATTTCTCTTTCGTGAAATGATCGCCCAAGCGTGTATCACGTATGGCACTTAACTAACTGATGAGGTTGTATGGATTAACTTCAGCAGTAAATATCAACTGATTGTAAATTGGAACCAATACCTCTAAAATTGTTGACGATATTCAATAAAAGCTTTGCTTAAATGTTACTATTGATAAATTCTAACTAAAGCCTACTTACCAATGTTTATGGAGGTACACAGGAGCAATAGATATCAGCTGGAATCGGGGAGCCTAGTTTGAATTCCACCTGCGTTCGTTGCATTCGTTTACGAAAAAATACTCTTGAGAAAATTATAAATCTATTTATACTCCCACAGCTATGCGTAAATTATAAGATAAACTTGGTTCTATAGCCTTATTCGGCAGCCGCTCTAGGAGAAGCACGACTCTATATTCAAAATCTGCATTGTTTCGGCAACTAATACAACTTCTCACGTGAGGAGATTAAGTAGAAGAACAAAAAATACATAAGCTTTCAACGATACTCACTCCAACTTTGGGTTAAATAAAATCAACACCCGCAATTGGCTAAGCGTTGTATGTTCGGCTACCCTCCTGAAGACAAGTGTGAGAAAATCCTGAAATGCATTATTACACGAATTTGAAAATTAAATAATAGGATCATTGTTTATTAGATTTAGATAGTTCTTTATAATTAAAGGATGTGCGTTGTGGTGCAGTGGATATCGACTCGGAACGACAAATCGGGAACCGAGTTCAAATTTCAGTTGAATTCCTTGCATTCACTTACGCGCAAATACCCTTGGGAAAAGTATTAACCCGTGACTTCCATCATGTTATGGGTTAAATAATAGGACTGATTTGGTTCTATAGCCTTGGTTGGCAACCAGTCTACAGCAGAAAGCAATGATAACCTACTACGGGGTAATCTTCTGCCCAGTCATTCATGTCTCTTTCGAGACATGACCGCCTATGCGTGTATGACATATGGCACTTGACTGACTGACTTCATAATTAAACAAGTTCTAAAATGATGCTGAATTTTTTACAACACTTCAATCTCTTAATAATGGACGTGAATCAATATTTTTTCAAAATATTTAATTAATGAGGGTTTGATGTGAAGAAAAAAATTAGAAAGGAAATATCATTCTGGTTTTATATTTATTTATAATACAGTATTATCTTTCTTTCCTTCTGCATTTTTGGTTTCGTATTATAGCAGAAGCCTCACTGATATTCAGGCTTTTTGTTTTACCTTTGAATGTAAGTACAATGTCTGAAAATGTTGCCCAAGGTACATTATTGACCGAAAGACTTGTAAGGATGCGTCAAAGTATGGTACCTATCCATTAACGTGACCACTCCTTCAGACAATAAACGGAACTATTTTTGTCCTCCTGAATTACGTTTCCTGCTTCTGAATCTGCCAATCTTTACATAACAACCTACACATTTTTCCCTTTTGCCTTGAAGCTGATTAAAGCAGCCGAAAAGACATTGGCTAACTTATCTTTCCTTCTTCATTTCTTATGATCTATTCACATGATATATATGTTGTATCTGAATAAATACTGGTTTATTTCTGTTCCTGTCAACCTTTATAAGCGTAAAATCTCCAATACTCTATCAATGCACTAAGGTTAGCGAATTTTACAAGCGCTTAACAATAATCATGGCATCGTTTTTCAAATTTCTTCAGAAGCATTCTTCTCCGATGATATTTGCGCTTATTTTTTAAACATGGCTTTAACTGAAAAAATATATACACTGTGTCAGCAATAATTGTGCGTGAGAAGACTAATTTTGACTACGAAAAACCTCAACCTTCTGAAATTTTATCACAGATGATTCCAGTTAGACGCTCATTGTTACTACTAGTGCTGTGAAGTGCAGACATTCTAAAATATGTCAGTAGTGGAGAAAATGTGGGGTTCAATATAACTATTTCATATAGAGGTTGCGTAAGGTATTTGAGGGCAGCGTATTATTTAACTTTATATTTTCTATGTTTCAAAATTATAAATGGCTAACCCTATGCTTACACATAAAGTGAATAGTCACGCAGTTACTGTCTATAAAACTGAACATTGCAATGATTTCCAAAAGTCGCTAGATTCTTCGTCTACATAGTTCACAAGGTGTTAGATGCCAAAGATGGAAATGTATTGCCAGCATCAAACAGTAAGAAGTATTCCAGACGCACTGTTACCATTAGAACATCTTTATTTATTCGGCTAGAACCGTAGACTATTGATGAAGATTCTAGAATATCTATGCGGTTGATTGAAAAGAAATACGATGTATCAGAAGAAACAATTCAAAAGATTGTCCTCGAAGGCATCAGATATAAGTCTTCTTCTTCTTCTTCTTCTATGAGCCCTGTCCCTTCAGGACGTAGGCGATCATGGCTCTCCACGTCTCCTTATCCCTTGTGGCCCTTAGTATGTTTGCTCCTGTTGCTCCTGGCAACCCCCGTTCCGTCATCCACCTGATCAGACCCTGCAAATATGTTATCCGCTGCCTTCCTCTGTCCCTCCTTCCTTCTATCTGTCCAGTCAGTATCAGGTTCTCCAGGCTCTCCTTCCTCATTGCATGTCCCAGGAACTTCAGTTGTCTCTTCCTGATGCTCAGCATCAATTTCCTTTTGGTTGCCATTCTTTCTAACACCTCGTCGTTGCTTGCATGCTCAGTCCACGATATCCGTAGCATCCTTCTGTAGAACCACATTTCGGCCGCTTCCAGGTTTGTCCTCATTTTCGATGATATTGTCCAGCATTCACAGCCGTATTGACGATGAAAAAAGGTCATTTTATGACAGAAAAACCAAAGGAAAATTACTTAATCAAATCTAAGATTCTCCTTAACTGACTTGAATATCCAGCAGAGAATTATGACATTTCGTTCTTCGCAGAGTTAAGTAAAGAGGTTAATGAGCCGCTTCATAACTTTAAAGAATCCCCAAAACCCTCCATAGTCAGAGTTATGTAAAGTAGGAACAAAAAGCAATAGATACAAGCATATAATCGATTCAGACCTTACATAAAAGCCATTATCGAAGCTGATGGAGATATTATTGAATAAAATTACCGACCAATATGTCTCTTTTATTCTCACGACATTTTCAGTAAAAAACATCATTATCTGTTTCTAAAATTCATTTTGTGTAAGTGTAAATCTGTCCTCAAATATCCTATGCACGCTGTATACACACACACACACACACACACACACACACACATATATATATATATATATATATATATATATATGTATATATTTAATCATATAACCCCAAGCAAGGCCACTGATGTGCAGGGAGCTACATAAAAGTGAAAAGATTGGAAAAAAGAAAGCCGGAAACCACATCCTAAACAGGGAACAAGGAATGAGCCTTTACACCTGTTCAATAGATATGGGTGGAGAGTGAACCGGGCGATAGTTTAGTCTCTCTACTCTAATTATATATATATATATGTGTGTGTCTGTGTGTGTGTGTGTGTGTGTGTGTGTGTGTGTGTGTGTGTGTGTGTGTGTTAGCCAGATTACATAAATTGCGAAAATTGTGTGTGCTTATTTTTAATAAAATCCGGTCATACTCACAGATATTATTTCGCGTATTAACATTGAAAGATGTAAGAAATGAGCTGTAAAGTTGACAATGTTATTATCATTCATTTCTCAATGTCCGCAAGTACTTTCAATCTCCTTTCGAGATCATCTTCGGGGGTGTGCGTTGTGGTAACAAAATTAGCTGCAAAACTGTGTTGTTACAAATTACTGTAAATTTTCTTCTTGCTTCAAATATAACATTTGATAAATGCTTACTATTCATTAGAACGTAAAAATTATCCAAAATATACTTTTTTATGTTGTAATGTCGTGGTCATGAACGTGTGAAAAAAACTCCTCTTTTTATAAACCTTTTAGAACATTGCTACACTATTCATAGCTGATTCTATTAATTGACGGTTTAAGTATTTTAATCAATATTGCCTCGAGGCTCTGTAGTTTGCTTTCGTTGTTTTCTTAGTGTAGAATATTTGTGTTATCGATTATTATTTTTTTATATTGTGAATGTAGATATGAATGTTGTTGTAGATGTCTAGAAATAGACGAATGGTCAGACATATGTAATGTAAGGTGTCTTTTTAATGTAGTTGTTGTAAATTCGAAATACATATTTGTTTCTTTTTTTTTTTGTCGGATATACTTTCTCCCAAGGGACATTGGAATTGATATATAATTTGGGTTTTATGTAACATATCAGTCGGTCGAAGGGAGTTATAACGGATAATTAAATTAGTATTATTATACTTTTCATAATATATTTATTTTAATTTCTTATTAGGATCAACGGAACATATATTAGTACTAATCAGATTTTTTTATCATTTTCTCAGCATATTCGTAGTTATCGTGCATCTGGTTGCAATAAAAGAGTTTGATATGTTTAGGGTTTTTGTGTAGGTACCATAATCTTTTTGATGTGTGTTGAGGTTTTCAAAATATCGTCTTATTTGTTCATCTTCAATGTATTTTGTCTGTCCTGATAAACATCCAAATATTGATTAACATTTACTCACCTTTATATGTTTAGGTTCCCTATTTCTGTCTTAACAACAATTTTGAAATGTGATGAGATTCTCTTACTGGCTAAACCGAAAATAAAACCAGCATAAAAGTCGATATATAACTTTTAATTCATTTTTAATTGATATAATTTCTTGTAATGTTGGAGAGAAAGTTATAGTCAAGTGTGTAGGAAAAGCTAAATGCTAATACAACTTACAGGATCGGCCAAGACTTAATCGATATTATGGCAATAGTTTAAAGGCCATATAATTTTAGATGTAGGAGTGCTCATCAAATTTATGGGAATGGTTAGTGCGTTACGGTCCAATGCTTGGAATGAGAAATCATAGAGCCGAGTTCGAATTTCAGTGGAATTTGTTGCATTCACTTACGCTTGGGAAAGGTATGAATCCATCTCTACTCCCTCTAGCTATGGGTTAAATGCCAGGACAGATTGATTTCTATAGTTTTACTGGAAAGTCTATCGTTTTTATTAGTCATGGATCGAAAGATCTAAAAAGAATTGATCACTCCAGCGCGTTTTACGTATGGTACTTAACTGACCGAAATAATAATCTTCTGCCCAGTCAGTCATGTCTCTTTCAAGACATGATCGACCAAAACGTGTATCACGTACAGTACTTAACTGACTGACTGAAAATAATACAAACTGGAAACATAATTAAAATTTCTACTGGGTATAAAGTCGGGGATCAGTTTTATATTGTCATGAAGCAATAAACTGATCTCCCACTAATTACTACTTAATACTATAATACATTTCTTTTTCCTACAGCTATGAGTCAAATAAGTGGACAGATTGGGTTCTAAAGCCTTGGTTGGCAAAAATCTATTTACTGGTGTCCTCATATTAAGTTCGATTGGTCCGACAAAGTATAAGTTGCAGTTCCTCTTGAAAAAAGACCCACAACCAATTTGTAACAGCGCTTATAATACCTTGTAAAATATGAATGCCTCAAAAACGAAACTACTATCTTTTACTCCATAGAAAACTTTTCATTCTCTCCATCAAGATGGCTGACACTAACATCTAGAAGAGCTTGACGTCGATTGTGTTTTCTTGACGTCGATTGTGTTTTATTCAGATTTTCGCACTTGCTCGCGAAGTCCTCAAGTCTTGCTAGTCACTCCCATTGGTCAAAAATCAATTTAACGCCAACTTGCGAAATCTGGTTTGGCCTTTTTCTTTAAGCTCATGGTTAATTCTTTTTTCTATTTGGGAAAACCAGGATTTCACACGTCATTGTGAATTTATGTAAGAGTGAAGAAGAAGGTTGAATTTAATTCTTAATTTTCTACTCACTACTCTATCACGTGATGCGCCCGGCTGGGCATCAAGTGTGCGGCTATTTCTTTCTTTTTCTTTTTAAATATTGCTGCCCAAATTTAAATTAATTAAACTACACGATCTGGCAGGCAGCAAGAAACCCAACAGTAGCAGATTCTCGAAAAACATTCTTGAGCGACAATAGTCAATACTCCCCCACACACAAAAAAAAAAGATTCACAATGTCAAAATGGAAATTCAAAGACACTAGAATATTCTACAAAATACAATGGCTACGATAGAATTAATAACTACGGAACATCATCTCACCCACCTCAATAACACGTTAAAACTAAAGCAAATACACAATATTACTAAAAAAACGCTAAAATCTATATAAAGGAAAAATTCTATTTCTTAATGGCAGTTGTGACTTTGTAAACCTCTCCGATCAAAAACACACTGGTGTTCAATTATAATTTTCCACATGAAATGGAGTGAATATATATATATATATATATATTGAATCAAGTGCTATTGGTAGGAAAGTTCTTTCACTTTGTCGAAAAAAAAAATCTTTTTCTCGTCAGAAGCTCTCTTGACATTAATAAATCTACTATTCGTCCGTTTTCTCTGGTGTTCCTGCTATATATTTCAAGATTTTCTAACAATTCCCAAGAAGTATATCTAATGTTATCGATCCTGACTTGATTATGAGATACGATACCTGCCAATTAAGATTATGGGATTAGGAGCCCCCTACCTATAAGACCTCCTTCCTCTACCAAAAAAGCTGACTGAGATGCCTTTCACGATTTCCTCTGCGACGTCCGTTGCGGAAAAGTGTTCGACCTATCAGTTGATGGCTGTGCTTCTGAGGTCTCGTCATGGGAGAAAGCTGGCATTGATACCTTCATAACCACGAGGAAGTATTGCTTAAAACCTCATTCCTCTCCGTGGTACTCTCCGGCCTTCTCAGCCGCCATTGCCCACAGGAACCATTACTTCTGTCTATTCCGGAGACAGTCATCTGATCACAATAGGCGCCTGTTCATATCTGCTCGCAATGAGTGCAAGAGAACCCTAAATGACGCCAAACGGTTGTTTGCTGAGAGAATGTGACAGCGCATAGCTAACCGCAAGTTCGGCTCCAAGGACAATTGGAGGATTTGCAAACGAGTAGTCAACAATAGGAAATCCTCAATACCTCCTTTAATCCATGAATTAGAGTGCTTTGCCCGCAGATTCTCATCCAACTCCACATTTGACTCGTCCGGAGTACACCCACCCGACTTTGCTATTAGAACTGAGGCCAAAGTGCACGACGTATATATTACCCCGACAGTAGTATCCCGAGTAATTTCAAAACTCGACCCCCATAAGGCGTGTGGAGACGATGGAATCCCGGTGATAGTCCTTAAGAGGTGTGCTCCTGAACTTTCCCCTGTCCTCTCTAAACTATTTAACTACTGTCTTTCTGCTTCCTGCTTTCCTGCATTCTGGAAGTTCTCTTCAGTCGTTCCTGTATTTAAGAATTGTGGTGAACCCTCGGACCCATCCAACTATCGCCCTATCAGTCTTCTACCGATATTCGGGAAAGTATTCAAGGCTATAATCAATGCTGAAATAGTTCATCATCTCACTGCCCACAAACTCTTCTCTAACAGACAGTATGGATTCCGTTTTGTCAGGTCCACGACCGACCTGCTAACAACCGTAACGGAGTACATGCTACAGGCCCTTGATGAGTCTGACGAGGCTCGCGCGGTTACTCTGAACATCTCCAAGGTTTTCGACAGGGTGTGGCACTCTGGCCTCCTATGCAAACTACGGGGTTACTGCTTGATCTAATCCAATCTTTCTTAAATAACCACAAAATGAAGGTCATTTTGAATGGGCGTGCTTCTTACCCTGTCCTCAGACCTCAAATGGAACCACTATATTGAATCCATAGCAAAATCTACTGCTAAGAAGGTTGGGTCACTATGTCGATCCAGCATGTTTTTTTCCGCCTGAATTCATCCTGCATATATACAAGTCAAACATCCGTCCGTGCAAGGAGTACTACTGCCATTTATGGTCAGGGCCCCTACCGTTCTCCTCAGTGTTCTTGACAGGCTCCAAAGGAGAGTCTGCAAAGTGATAGGTACTGATCTGGCGGCTCGACTGCAGCCACTTCCCCACCGTCGAAATGTGACCTCCCTTTGTTCTATAAATACTTTCATGGCTTCTGCTCGGACAAACTTAAGTCACTGGTGCCTCCTCAACAGGTGTTTACTCGTGCAACCAGACTGGCAACTGGGTCCCACCCATTCACAGTCAGGTTAACCAAATGCAGACGACAATTCTACTCCTGCAGCTTCTTCTGTCGCACTTCCCGCCTGTGGAACTCGCTCCCGTATTCTTGCTTTCCTGACGGCTACAACCTCCGGAAATTTAAATGCAAAGTCAATACTCATCTACTAACCACTGAACTCTAGCTCTCTCCCCACCCCTGTATAACCTTCCCTTTCTCTCCACCTATGTATGTGTCATCGCACCTGCCTTCTCAGCTTTCTATTGCTTCTTTGTAACTAGTTTGTACTCCTCACTCTTTTCTAATTAATCTTTTTACAGTTATGTAGCCCGCTGCACATCAGTGGCATTTCCGACTGGCTCGGGGTGAAATGATTAAGACTAGGTGTAATTTTGCTACGGATTCAATATAGTGCTTCCATTTGAGGTCTGAGGACAGGGTGAGTCCGAGGAGGCGCAGTGTATTACTCTCCGGGAGAATCATCTGGTCCATGCTTATGGGAGGCAGAAGAGGTTGCCTGTAATGGTTGACAGACAACAGCTTGGTCTTAGAGGAATTGAAGTTGACAAGCCACTTCTTGCCCCAGTTGACCACAGAGTGTAGATCCCGCTCAAGGTCAGCAGCGAGATTATGTCTGTCCGCCACGACAGGTTTCTTACTGGAGCGGGAGTATATTGTAGTGTCATCTGCGTAGATGCCTACTTGGGACTTGATCTCATCTGGGAGGTCGTTGATGAAAATAAGGAAGAGCGTTGGGCCCAGGATAGAGCCTTGTGGGACACCAGCATTCGTGCTGTAGGACGAAGAGGCACGCCCATTCAGAACGACCTTCATTTTGCGGTTATTTAAGAAAGATTGGATTAGGTCAAGCAGGCGACCGGTAATACCATAACCGCGTAGTTTTTATAGGAGGCCAGGGTGCCAAACCCTGTCGAAAGCCTTGGAGATGTCCAGAGCAACCGCGCGAGCCTCGTCAGACTCATCAAGGGCCTGTAGCATGTACTCCGTTACAGTTGTTAGCAGGTCGGCTGTGGACCTGTCAAATCGGAATCATCAGGCAGTAGTTAAACAGTTTAGAGAGGACAGGGGAAAGTTCAGGGGCACACCTCTTAAGGACTATCACCTGGATTCCATCGTCTCCACTCGCCTTATGGGGGTGGAGTTTTGAAATTACTCTGGATCCTACTGTCGGGGTAATATATACGTCATGCAGTTTGGCCTCAGTTCTAATAGGGAAGTCGGGTGGGTGCACTCCGGACGAGTCGAATGTGGAGTTGGATGAGAATCTGCGGGCAAAGCACTCAGCTTTGTCAGCAGATGACGTGAGAACATCAAATCCATGGATTAAAGGAGGTATTGATGATTTCCTATTGTTGAGCACTCGTTTACAAATCCTCCAATAGTCCTTGGAGCCGAACTTGCGGTCAGCTATGTGCTGTCGCATTCTCTCAGCAAACAACCGTTTGGCGTCATTTAGGGTTCTCTTGCACTCACTGCGAGCAGATGTGAACAGGTGCCTATTGTGATCAGTTGGCTGTCTCCGGAATAGACGGAAGTAATGGTTCCTGTGGGCAATGGCGGCTGAGCAGGCCGGAGAGAACCACGGAGAGGAATGGGGTTTTAAGCAATACTTCCTGGTGGGTATGAAAGCATCAATGCCAGCTTTCACCCATGACGAGACC
This sequence comes from Ascarosepion bandense, assembly GCA_037127315.1. Classification (NCBI taxonomy): domain Eukaryota; kingdom Metazoa; phylum Mollusca; class Cephalopoda; order Sepiida; family Sepiidae; genus Ascarosepion; species Ascarosepion bandense. The sequence goes on from JBBBDQ010001269.1 coordinate 2,566,707, forward strand.
TCAGAGGCACAGTCATCAACTGATAGGTCAAACACTTTTCCCCAGGGGACGTCGCAGAGGAAATCGCGAAAGGCATCCCAGTCAGCTTTTTGGTAGAGGTAGGAGGTTCTATAAGTAGGGGGATCTTGGGGGGAGTGAGATTGGAAAGAAATACTGTGGGAGACTACAGCGTGGTCGGAGTTGCCGAGAGGGCAAAGCTGCGAGACTTGACAGACGTCGGGCGCAGAGGTGAAACATATATCTAGCAGTGAGGAATGACCCGAGGGTGTGCTTGGGAAGCGAGTGGGGAAGTTCACCACTTGCGTAAGGGATTGGGAAATAGCAAAGTTCATGGCGTGAATGCCCGCCGAATCAGTAACGGCGTTTTCAAGCCACTCAGAGTGATGGGCATTGAGGTCTCCAAATACAAATATGTGGGCAAATGGGTGATAGGAAATAGCCTTATCTATGTCGTCGGCAATGCTATCTAGTATGGAGCAGTCAGGAGAGGAGGGAGAACGGTAAAGGAAGAATAGGTAGCTAACCGAACTGAGGAGAGACAAGCGGAGACATATGTATTGGTAGTCAGTAGATTCGAGTGAAGTCACCCTAGTTATGGGGAGGTGTTCGCTGACATAAACACCCAGCCCATGCATGTGGACAGTGGAATCCTTCCTTAAAAGGGGAAGATAACCAGGGATGAAGAGGTCAGAAGAGGGAATAGCTGAGTTGAGGTTAGTTTCGCAGAGCGCGAGGATGTCAGGGGACATTTCATGCAGGAACGCTTCTACACTAGGAAAGTTAGTACGAATGCCTCGGATATTAGTGAAGGAGAGGTTAATGGGCTTAGGTGGTTTGGATTTAACTGGTTTAGGGTCATTTCTGATTTGTTTCGTCATGTTTTTTGTTTATAGAAAGGGGCCTAGGGTAGAGGATACAGGCGGTCATTACCCACGATCTGTGCTGGGAGGGAAACTGGCTAGGGCTGCAACAAGGTGTGGCCTCGGGGTTGCCCACCGAAAGCGCTTGCAGGGACACCTATCCATGCGCGACATGGCACTACAAGAACCCCGATATTATACAACTGTTGATCAGAGCAGCCGCTCTTGACGCTACGCAAGAGTTAGGGCTCCTAACTACCAGTCGGAAGCAGCAACCAGGAAACTGCCAACCCGGTACCCTCACAATGATGAGCCATTGCCACCAACCGGCCAGATCGCAGGAAACTCACGGAAGCACCAGTACCAAGGTCTGAAGAGAGAAAAGAGAAAACCGGAAACCACATCCTAAACAGGAAACAAGGAACGAGCCTCTACTCCAGTTCAATAGACTTGGGAGGAGTATTGACCGGGCGATAGTGTGACCTATCTACTCCTATTAAAAAAAAACAAACAAAAAAAAAACAAGCAAACACGAACAACCTTCGAAAAACACGAACTTACAACAGTGGAGTTAACTAAGTTTTAACTTAGTTAAAGTCCAAATGAACTCCAAAAAGGGGGAGAAAAAAAAAACAACAAAAAACACAGATATATATATAAAAAAAAAAACAAACGAAAAATACCTCACAGGAACACAGGAAATTTGAATTAAAGTTTCATTCTTCAATTCTTGCTTTTCCCAAAAATCAACATCAATTTAAGCTGCTAAGTAAATTCCCATTCAAAGAACATCACATGGCGTGGAGGTGTAATGGCTGCTGATACCTTGGCCAAAATAGCTTCGCATAACAGAAATAAAAATTTCAAAATTTTTTTTTCTCCCAAATGAAGCATGAACTCCAAAAAGGGGGAGAAAAAACAACAACGAAAAACACAGATATATATAAAAAAAAAAACAAACGAAAAATACCTGAAAGTTTAACACAGGAAATTTGAATTAAAGTTTCATTCTTCAATTCTTGCTTTTCCCAGAAATCAACATCAAGTTAAGCTGCTAAGTAAATTCCTATTCAAAGAACATCACATGGCGTGGAGGTGTAATGGCTGCTGCAAAATTAAAAGCAAATAAATTGTAAGATGCATTGAATGGAAAACAGAAATTGCACAAATGATTGTCTAAGCTTAGAAGAGATGCGGCACAAAGCCAAATGTATGGGGCACACAGTTAGGATCTAACTCCCTACTCAGTCGGAGCTGATATAGCGAGACAATCTTGCTAACCATTATACCAATTACGTCAGTGATAAGTTGCAATCTATATTGAGCCAAAACTCAATAGATTTACTGACGAATAAAAATTACCTAAAGCAAGAATCACTTTACTATAATACTAGAAAGATTAAAAACAGCTACTGACCTGCTATGCAATATATATATATATATAATTTTCAAGGATATTATTTTTCGGGTGTTGCAATTTCTTCATATTTACCTGCAATGTAATTGTTTTAATTTTTAGTGTTTTTTGAAAAGGAGAGTTTTCTAAAGCTGTAGGGAGCTGGTGAATATTACTTTAATTCGGTTTTGTGTCATACTTAACTGAACAACTTACAGTTTACAAGTTTTATGCAGAGGTATAATCATCAGAAGATTTTTATCATTATCGGAAGTTTAGTTGTAGGCAGGTTGAAATATGTGAAATTGTGTGGAATAGTGTAAGAATAAAATATACATTTTGCATTTTAAAATAGAAAGAATAACACAAGTTGTAGAAGTTAATTAGAAACATTATTAAGAAGTTAAAGTTAGAGTTCGTGTTCAATGAGAAAGTTAAAGGTATCAAGACTTGAAGAAATTGTTCGTAGTAGTAACTGTTGAAAGAAGAAATCAGCACGCGGGAGAACGAATGTCCGAGCTAACCTGAAGCTTCTCTCGTTACATTTTCGCAGTGTCTCTCGCTGCTCCCATCTGAGTGTGTGATTGACGCTGACCGGAGCCTTTTATAGTATTCAGATTTTTGCACTTGTTCGCGAAGTCCTTTTTGGTCTTGCAAACTGCTCCCATTGGTCGAAAATCAATTTGACACCTACTTGCGAAATCTGATTTCGACTTTTCTTTATGCACATGGTCAATTCTTTTTCTATTCGGGAAAACCAGGATTTGTGAATGTTTCTAAAAGTGAAAAAGAAGGTTGATTTTAATTTTTATTTTCTATTCACTACACTATAAGCGCGGCTGGGCATCAAGTGTGCGTTTACTTTTGTTCATTTTTCTTTAATATTGCTGCTCTAATATAAATGAATTAAACTACACGACCTGATAGCGAGCAAAGAGCACAACACTAGCATATTCCCTTTGTATTGCATTAGTAACAATCCAGTTTCACTCGGATATATTTTTCCCAAAGCATTGCTTTTTGGGGAGTAGACTTCCAGGAGGATACTTTTCCTATCACTACAATCTTGAATTCTTAAAATCTAGGTTCAACCATTACATAATTCCATGAAATTCATATCTTGTTTTTTCTCACACTGAAACAACACCACCCCTTGAGTGGCTATTGAAAGTTCTACTGGGTGACCATTCGTAAAAAAACAATTCACTGGACTCATTTGTCTGTGATATTTTTTCACGTGTGTCTCTTCTACGACCACAAAGCCACATTGCAGTCTATATTGCTAATATGCTGGGCAGACATAATATCGCGCTCACAGCCTCGGTCACAATGACTAATGAACTTCTTGCTATCCTAAACCATCAACGAATTTTCGTCTCTCGCAATTACATTAAAAACCTTTTGGCTCAACCGGTGCTGTGTTTGTCAGGCAGTTCAACATATGACCGCAAATTGGTTTCATCTTACAGACTGTTTTTGTAAGTCGCTTCCATGATAGTGAGATCCTAAATATTTATCTATGCACAAGTCTGTAAACGGAGAGGATGATCCAAATATTCATTTATTATTAGGTTGTCCCAAAAGTTCGTAAACACCTGCAACAAATTGAAATCTAAGGTTACCAGAAAACACTTGTAAAAAATTGAAATTTTACTCGCAAAAACAACAAAAATTATTGCTCAAAATAATGACCATCATTTTCCAAGACTTTCTGACATGGATCACCAAGCTTTAGGATCTGGTCATAGTACTATTCGGCCGGCTTTGAATCAAAGAATTCTTGACACGCTTCCTCGACTTCATCAAACGTGTCGAATCGGCGGCCCTTCAGAAAGTGTTGCATTGAGTGGAAAAGGCCGTAATCTGATGGAGCACAGTCAGAACAGTAGGCTTGATGTAGCAGAACCTCAACGCCGTCCAGCTTTTCAAATTGTCTTTGGTCTTCCTGGCGGTGTGTGGCTTGGCATTGTCCTGCTGCATCAAAACGCACTTTCGGTTGATCATACTTTTGCTTCAACTTTGCGTACACCCGCTCAAGTTTCTGACAGTAAAGTTCGGCACTGATGGCACCACCATTCGGAACCAACTCAAAATGCTCAATTTCTTCAAAGTTCCACCAAACACACAACATGACTTTCTTGCCGAATCGATCTTGTTTGGGAACCGACGGTGTCTCTTGCCCTTTCTGAAACCATCGCTTGTCTCGATTGTGCTGGACCAGATAGATCCATTTCGCAAGTGTTTACGAACTTTTGGGATAACCTAATATAAAATATTAAAGATATCAACATAGAGAGTTCAATGTATATTATCCAGAGCAGTATGATATATATAAATGAAAACTCAAAGCAATATCTAAAGCGACTATAAAGTGAGATATATATCGACGGGTAAAGTTTATTTCAATCACTGTTCTGAAGAAATGTGTCCCTGAATTCTTGTCTGTCCTCTCCAAACTTTACAACTAATGCCTCTCTGTTTCTTGCTTTCTTGCCTGCTGGAAGTTCTTCTCTGTGGTTCCTATGTTTAAGAATTCTGGATAACTCTTGGACCCCCTCCTACTGATTTTTGGTAAAGTTTTTGAGGCCATTATCAACGCCGAAGTAGTTCAACATCTCACAGCCCACAGTCTCATCTATGACAAACAGTATGGTTTCCGCTTCACCAGGTCTACTGCTGATATGCTAACGACCACCACAGAGTATATATACAAGGCTCTCGATAAGAACGTGAAGCTCGATTTGTTGTCCTGGATATCTTCAAAGTGTTTGACAAATTCTGGCAGACTGGACTCCTATATAAGCTACGGGGCTATGGTATAATTGAATGATTGTTTGAATAATCCAGTTTTTCTTTTCAAATCTCGTGATGAAGGTAGTAATGAACGGACATGCACTCCGATAATATCATACAAACGCGGGTGTCCCTCAAAATCTAATGGAGAATCTGCAATGTGATCGATCCCGATTTGGTAGTTCAGCTGCTGTCACTTTGTCACCGTTGTAATGTGGCTTCCCTATGCCTCTTCTCCAGATATTTTCAAGGCTTCTACGCCGACGAACTTAGCTCCCTGGTGCCCCCTCTGCATGAATTTACTCGGGCTACTAGACTAGCTACTAGATCCCACCCCTTTTACAGTGTAGCCAATAAATGTAAGTGCATCTTGAACTCCTTCACTTTCTTTTCTCGCACTTCTCGTCTGTGAAACTCCCTTCCGTCTACTTGCTTCCCCGATAGTCACAATCTCCAAGAATTTGGATGTAAGGTCAATTGTCATCTCCTATCTCTCTGACTCGCATCTTTTCTGTCATGTTCTTTTCTCAGTCCACTCTACTCTCATCACACCAATATTCTCATTCTTCTCTTATCCATTCTCTGACATCATCAATAATGTGTTCCTATATATCATCCCTTTTCTTCTATATAACCCACTGCACAACTGTGTCAGTTAAAATGCCTTGCTTTTGGTAGAAATGATTTTTTAAAAATATCTCCTCAGACAGCATAATATTTTTGATTTAATCTAATCAGACCATTCAAAAAAAGGGAATTTAAGCGGTATGACCCAAAAATTAATTTTTAGTTTTATCATATTAAGGCCATGAAAAGTATACAGCTGAGTAGTGAACTGTTCATCGTTTAAGTGTGACGATTGTACAGGACGTTTCCCCACAAATTCAACATACACACCCACAAACGCACATGTACTCCTATACGTATACATATATATGCATACATATATATACGTATATACATACATGCATACATGGTAGCGTAAGCGGCTGGTCTTTTCTACACACACACACACACACACACACACACACACACACACACACATATATATATATATATATATGTGTGTGTGTGTAGGAGTGTTCTAATTCATTACTGAATGAGCATCGCTCATTCAGTAATAAATTACAGCACTCTGGCTATTGGGCGTGTATAATGATAATATAAACGTTAAAAAGTCTTCCTTGTACCAAGCGCCCATAGCCCAGAGGTAGAATCGCCGACTGACGCCAGTTCGGTCGGGTTTCAATCATGGGTTAGAAAGCAATCGGTGTCTAACCGTACTGTTGAGTTGTGATACAGCGAAACAGATCTGTCTGCGGATATATATATATATATATATATATATATATATATATATATATATATGTACTTGTCCGTTTGTTACAATCCGCTAATCTAAAAAACGCCTGCACCAATTGTTTTGAAATTTTACTATAGCATTTAATCGAATACGAGCGTATTTTTATGTACCTTATATTAAAAAATATGTATTTTGCAAAGTCGATTAGCGCCAATGAGAGCCGAACCAAAAACGTTCATTTTCAATATGGACGCCTTTACAGAAAACTTTGTTATTTCATAGAAAATATAGGAAAATTCCAAATTTATTTTTATTATTATTTCTATTTTGGCGGGCGTAAACAACAAAAATCCCTTCCCTTTTTAAAAAAAAAAATGTTTTCTATTCATTTTTTTTCAACGAATTATTTTTTTCAACGAATCCCATTTATTTCGTTGGTTCAGTAAATAATTTTTTTTAACCTAAGCCATTTTTTATTTCTTAATTTTCAAACCTAAACGACAGACTATCTTTAAATGTTTTCTTTTTTCCAACAAATTATTATAGATAAGAAACTTAACTTTCATGTTAAAAAAGAAAAAATTCCAAAAAATTAATTTAACATTTTTCTAAGGGTGCCCACTTTGTCATACACGTTCATAGTAAAATCAATCCCCCATTTCTTTTGCTTTTGTTTTTGGTAAACATCAAGGGTTAAGTCCCCTTTTTTGTTGTTTTGGATTTTTTCAAAAATACATCTTTTTCAAAAAAAAAAAAGCGGAAAAATACAAACTTCCTTTTGTCCCTCCTATATAGTCAAAAATGAAGAGAGAAGGAGTTAACATTTTGAAATGGCGATTTTGGCCAATTGATTTTTCAGATTCCTAATCTCAGTGCAAAAGATCTTCTCCAATTCATAACGATAATGCCTCGCAGAAGGTCAAACTTGGGTCGTCGTACTCGCAAAGCGGAAGAAGTGCGACGTGTAATTGCAAATCAAATTGAGAAAGAACAATCATTAGCGAATGGTAGAAGAAGGCGAAGAATGGTTCAGATACGCGCCGGGGAAGCAGCAGAGCGACGTGCAGCCAGACTTTAGGACGCACGATTCCGAACACGGCAATCGCGTTGTGCAGCCTCAGATCTGCTTCGTTCTCAACGCAATGAACATGGCAAGCTGAGGGCGGCTGAAAGACGTCAACAAGAAACAGCAGATCAACGTCAAACACGACACTCTGCAAATCAGACAATCTCTATATCTGCATAGACAATGAAACAAGTAAAAATATTGTGTATCCATATGTTTTCTGCAATTAAATGTACACTTTCTCTTTTTTTTCATTTCACAGCAACGCGTGGGCGGGTACAGCGTATATATATATATATATATATATATATATATATATATATAGTCATCCCCAGTCATCTTTTTCGCTGCATCACAGCTCATCAGTACGGTTAGACTCCGATTGCTTTTAACCCAGGATTGAAACCCGACCGAATTGGCGTCAGTCGGCGATTCTACCTCTGGGCTATGGGCGCTCGGGAGAAGAAGGCAGACTTTTTAGCGTATACATTATCATTATACACGCCCAATAGCCAGAGTGCTCTAATTAATTACGGAATGAGCGATGCGTACATGCCAGAGGAGCTACTGTTTTTCAAAGTCAACCATTATTCCAGAGTGCTCAATCAGGGTGTGAGAACATAAATAGTTACCGCAGACAGATCTGTTTCGCTGTATCACAGCTCATCAGTCCGGTTAGACTCTGATTGCTTTATACACAGGATTGAAACCCGACCGAATTGGCGTCAGTCGGCGATTCTACCTCTGGGCTATGTGCGCTCGGTAGAAGAAGGCAGATTTTTTAGCGTATACATTATACACGCCCAAAAGCCAGAGTGCTCTAATTCATTACGGAATGAGCGATATATATATATATAGATCGGTTTGTGTGTGTGTGTGTGTGTGTGTGTGTGTGCGCGCGCGTGACTTTACTTGCGATTGAGTCTTGTAGAGAGCGAAAAAAGTCATAAATAGCAGCTGTTAACGTATTTTCGCTATGTTCTCTGGTAATCGTGTAGCTGTAATCAGACAGAACTCTTTTCGCTGTTGGCGTTGTTTACTTGTCTTAAAATATATTACACGCTCTGAAATCGGCCTTTCTTTGACGTTGTTCCGATGGCCTGGTGGGTAAATATCCGACTGCTGTCAAATCAGTCGGTTTTCAGACCCTGCTTGAGGTAAAACGATTAATCTGGCCGCATTGGTGCGATATGATGCAGCGGAATATGTCTGTCTGCGAATGGTACGCTTATATATATATATATATATATATATATATATATATAGTGGGGTAGGAAACAATAAAATAATGGAACAATAAAAATGTCAATGTTTATATTCCTTCACTCATAAAAAGCGGGAACTGTTAGAACGTATAAATTGAATACAACAGACAAGGATGATTTTTTTCAATTTTTGATGGATTTGTAGGACATTTTAACGTTTTCCGCTTTCTAGAAGTTAAGGAATATAAACAGGGACCATAGTTTTGATTGTTTCAAGCGCTTGCGACTAGTGCTTTAACCATTCTCATGGGTTTTGTATACGGCATAATTTTCTGTGTTGTACTACATAGTAGTTTTTCCTGTGTGAAGATTCTTGTGGAAGAGTGACCGTTTAGAGCTGTCATGCGCAGCCGGGTTGACGTGACGGTTGCTTCTATTTTTGTAAAACATTTAGATTTACATATATCTCCAAAAATGTGGAGAAGATAGTTGAAACGAGGGAGATTTGGGTTCTAAAGAAATATACTGAGAATACTATGAGCTCAGAGATGTCGCAGTTTTAGAGAAAATAGAAGTAAAATCGAACATTACTTAACAGGAGTAAAAGAGAGTTGAACTTTTAAGGGCACCTAATGAGGGCCTCTAAATTTTGGTACTCAGGGAACCTAGTGAAGATAAGACGAAAAGAGGATGACAGATCATAAACTATCTAACGAGTTTGGAAAAATGGCTGGCAGAACAAGGATTCGGATAGATAGCAGGAAAGACAAAGTTTACTAAGAGTTACAAAAGAGAGAAAATTGTTAGTCAGTCAGGTGAGTGTCATACGTAATACAAGCTTTGGGCGATCATGTCTCGAAAGAGACATGACTGACTGGGTAGAAGATTATCCTGCAATAAATTGCAATTGCTTTCTGCGGTAGACTGGTTGCCAGCCAAGGCTATAGAATCCAATTTGTTTTATTATTTAGCCCATAACTGGAGGGAAGAGATGGATTAATACCTTTCCCAAGGTAAAATGCAAGTGAATGCAAGGAATTCAACTGTAATTCGAACTCGACTTGAAAATTGTAGAGAGCCATATTTCCCCACGTCCTGAAGGGACACAACTTATAAAAGAAGAAGAAAAGTTTATTAAAAAATGGTTAAATTATCTGTTCGAGGATAAAGATCATAGCGAGAGAGAGGAAGTGGGAGAGATGGATAGAAACAGAAACAGAGAGAAAAAAGAGAGAGAGAGAGAGTGTGTGTGTGTGTATATGTTTGTATCATTCTGACATACAGACTAATTTAATAATCCTTTTCTGTGTTAAGATATCTTTAAATCTGTACTCATGCATATTAAATTTTTCTAGTGAAGAAAGTTTATTAAAATCTAAAAAAGCAAAGAATTCACACACAACCGCACACACCTATATGTATAAATGTATATGTGTGTGAGGCTTTTGCAAATGTTTGTACATTTAAAATTTGAATAATTTAGCTTAGATATAAGATATAAATATGCATGAGCCGCTTTTTTAGGCAGTAAACGTCGATAAAAAATGTCTGATGCGCATATTACTTGCAATACGCTGGTTGGGGATAAAGAGCTTTTGCATTTGAGGGTATTAATAAATTCTCTTCTGTAAAACGTCTATAAATTCGACAAAATGCTCATGAATCAGATTTTATTCCACATACGCCATATTTAGTTCAAACGTTCTGAGATTCTAAGACATCCACTATAAAGAATTGAAAGGTTAATGTCACTTTTACAGTTCACTGAAGACATCTCTCACCGATTAGGGTTTCATGACAGATTAAATTTGTCGTTTCTAAACGAAGATTTCGATAAATCAAAATTATGCTTTACGTGTAAAGCAAATTAATAAATCGCGTGTATTTTTCTCATTATTTACCATGATATATACGTCTGTTATGGGAGGCCACAATTTAAACAATGTAAGGTACGCAGATGATGCAGTGCTGATAGCAGACACAGAAATGACACTACAAGATATACTACAGAAGGGAGCCGAAGTCAGTCAGTCAGTTAAGTGCCATACGTGATACACGCTTGGGCGATCATGTCTCGAAAGAGAAATGACTGACTGGGCAGAAGATTATCCCGCAGTAGGTTGCCATTGCTTTCTGCGGTAGACTGGCTGCCGACCAAGGCTGTAGAACCCAATCTGTCCTGTTATTTAATCCATAACTGGAAGGAATAGACGGATTAATACCTTTCCCAAGGGTATTTGCGCGTCAGTGATTACAATGAATTCAACTGGAATTCGAACTCTGCTCTCCGATTTCTCGTTCCGAGTCGATATCCACTGCGCGACAACGCAGATTAAATTTGTCGTTTCTAAACGAAGATTTCGATAAATAAAAATCATGCTTTACGTGTAAAACAAATTAATATATCGCCTGTATTCTTCTCATTATTTACCATAATATATACGTCTGTTATGGGAGGCCACACTTTAAACAATGTAAGGTACGCAGATGATACAGTGCTGATAGCAGACACAGAAAGGACACTACAAGATATACTACAGAAGGGAGCCGAGGGGAGTGACAAAAAAAGGGCAACAAATAAACTACAAGAAAACCTAATGCATAGTCATCAGGAAAAAGGGCGGCCCAAAATGCCAATTACAGGTGAGGGACACTAAAATCAAGCAGGTACAGAAATTTAAAAACCTAGGAAGTGTTCTAACAGAAGACGGAAAGTGCAACACTGAGATCCCGAGGCGAATTGGCATAGCGAAAGAAGCGTTCCAGAAGTTGAGTAAAGTATTAAGAAACAGGACAATTTCACTAGAAACAAGGAAGAGAGTACTGGATTGCTATGCGATGTCGGTTCTTCAATATGGCAGTGAATGTTGGACAGTATCTTCGAAGATGAAGAAAAAACTTGAAGCAGATGAAATGTGGTTCTACAGAAGGATGATGCGGATATCATGGACCGAGCATGTGAGCAATGACTAGGTTTTGGAAAAGATGGAGACGAAACTGAAACTTCTAGGGACATGCAATGAGGAAAGAGGGCTTGGAGAACCTAATACTAACAGGCCAAATAGAGGGAAAAAGAGACAGAGGAAAGCAGCAGATAACATATTTGAAGGAACTGATCAGGTGGATGACGGAACGAGCGTTGCCTAGTGAAACAGGAGAAAGCGTGCTAAGATTCACCAGGGGCAGGAAGATGTGGAAAGCCATGATCCCCTTCGTCCTGAAAGGACATGGCACATAAAAGAAGAAGAATATAATACTTGAATATTCTACCATGTATATTGATTTACTATGCAAAGCTTAGATGTGACAAAAGGGCGAAAGTGAGGATTAAACTCGCTATTCAATTATAATTGATCTAGTGAAACAGGTTTGCTAACCATAGCACCACGTCACAGTGTCCTCAGCCAATGTATAACAGTGGTCCTCATTTATTTTTCTCTCGGCCGCTTTTTCGTAATTATAAATTGCTTTCACCACACAAAATTTTATGTGATTAGAATTACATTTCAAGAAAAAAACAGTCAGAGGATTAAAAGGGATTAACATCGTATTAAAGTCAAATCATTATCATTGATAACTCTCTCCTCCAATTTGCTGACGCTAGTTAATAGTACTTGATATAATGCAATAATGATAAAATGCATGCAACAAAATAATTAATAATATTATTTTAAATTTTTTAAATTTCTGAAATCATATTTATTTTGCACATGAATTCTTTTAAGCGTTTTCTAAATCTTAGATTGTCTTTCAAACATTCCGCCTCTCCTTATTTCGTCTTCCGCGGTATCATTGAGACGGGCTGCACAGTTTGTGAACCACAGATGTATAATATGACCTTACTTTATGATTTGAATAACAGGTTAGGTGCCTGGCATCTACAAATCCATGGTCGCTTAAACGGCTCCGACTGCTAAATATAACCTGTGATTTACACTTCGCCTCAAAGTTGTAACGACCGGATTGTGCCTGAAGTAAGGCACAGAACTAGAATGCAGGTTCAAAACAGTGTATTATTATAACAAGGAAACAAAATATTCAAAGCAGTGTGAATAATAAGTCCTGTCGAAATAAATAAGTCAGAAGGTATTATTACACTGCCTGACTAGTAACTGTCGTTAGCTGCTGTATTTGACTACTCGTAACTGCCTGTAAGTGCTCTTGTTCAGACCGTCCTCGGCCTTTCATCAGAAACAAATGATTTTAAAATTTAAATTAGAAGCGTTTTAGCGAGGAGCGTTCGTCGAGAGATTGATTACATCACGTGACGCAGAAAGCGACAGATTTTTTAAATATTTGTAAACGTAAACCAATCTTTAATTATACTTATAAATGCTGTTTTAAAGAAAATATTTTTTTTAGATACACTTAAAATTTTTTCTTTAAAACAACATTTATAAGTATTATTGAAGATAGGTTTACGTTTGCAAATATTAAAAAAATATGTCGCTTTCTGCGATGAAAACAATCTCTCGACGAACGCTCCTCGCGAAAACTCTTCTAATTTAAATTTTAAAATCATTTGTTTCTGATGAAAGGCTGAGGACCGTCTGAAATATCAAATATAGTAGTAGAAATAAATAAATACTGTCAAAAAATACATTTTTAAACTTACAACTTATATATATATATATATATATATCCAGAGGGAGAGTTCATTCCTCGCAGGAGGCACCATAGCAGAAACATACTCTCGTCAGATCGAAATTTTATATGAATGATGATAAATCCTTTCAGAAATAGGTAGACTGTCGGTTGTATACAACTATTTCACTAAAACGATTTCAAAAAATGGTTGCAAGCGAGTAAAAAGTCTCGACTGCAGAACCACAAAAAAACCAACAAACTACTAGAGACCACATTAAAATAACACATTAAATGCACATTAAATTTAACTCGAATAGAAAATAAACATGCAATCAAAATTCTGACGTTCCACATAACCTCATACGTAAGTGAAGGAAAAATCCATCTAAACTTCAACAATGACAACTAAATTTGTGCATCTCAGGAAATTGGAATAGGAAATTAACCAGACATTGTCTAGAGGTTGACATTCGAAACTACTTCAAATAAAATGCTAGGAAGGAAATATTTCTCAATAATGGAAAACGTATCAACAAATACTGTAAGTGAAAAAACTATTTTTCGATAAAATTGTTTTAAGATAACATTTGTTCAATTTCAGCAGAACATCAGTGGCTGCTTTGTCAGTGAATGCTAAATATTAGCTCATAAAGAAACTGCTAATATTACAATCAGAATTAAAGAAACTAGTTTAGCACGAATCCCATAACTCAAGCTGAACAAATTTCTCTTTTTTTTGCATATTTTTCTCTCTCTCTCTGTCTCTCTCTGTCTCTCTCTGTCTCTCTGTATATACATTATTTTACTGAATCATAAATATAAACTTATTTATAAATGAAATTTTGTCTGTGTCTGTGTGTCTGTGTCTGTGTGTCCGTTACCTATAGACTCCGAAACGGTTGAACCGATTTCCTTGAAAATTTACACAGTTGTACTATAAGCGTCTGCGAGTGATCTTAGCTAGGTTTTGTGTTGAGGTACTCCCGTTAAATATCTAAAATCGATAATCGAAAAAATCGGGTTATAGAAGGAGTGGTCCGATTTTAATCAAATTTGATGCACTCATAGAAAAATACATAAGAAACATATTCAGAAGTTTCAAAATTGCAGTTCTTACAATAGTGCAGAAAATCTGATATCGATACCAGGAAATCAAAATTTGACTTACATCCATTCATTTTTCTTTCAGTCTACGGTTTCGTTTTAACTAGAAAAAATTATTGCTTTTTAGCCTTTCGTCCAAAGAGTCTGAACTCCAGGATCATGGATTAGTTTCAAAGCTTTCATTACACCCGAGCAACGCCGATCTATACTGCTAGTATATATATATATAGTTATCCGCAGACAGATCTGTTTCGCTGTATCACAGCTCATCAGTTTGGTTAGACATCCGATTGCTTTTTACTCAGGATTGAAACCCGAGCGTATAGGAGTCAGTCGGCGATTCTACCTCTAAGCTATGTGCGCTCGGTAGAATGATACATAATTTTAGCGTGTGATATATCATGTATACAATAGCTGAAAATGTTCTAATTCATTACTGAATGAACGATGCTTAGATGCTAGAGTGGCTATTGTTTTTTCAAAGTCTACCATTCCTCTAGAGTGCTCAGTCAGGGTGTGAAAGCGTAAATAGTCATCCGCAGAAAGATCATTTTCGCTGTATTACAGCTCATCAGTACGGTTAGACATCTCATTGCTTTTTACTCAGGATTGAAATCCGACCGAATTGGCGTCAGTATGTGTTTATAATAAAAACGTAATTTGCTGCAACATAAGATCATCAAAGAACATAATAGTAGAATGTTAAATCAATATAACAGCATCAGAATTCAACAACATCCTAACAAATATTGATAACAATAAGAATACTTGAAATTGTCGAAAATCAATTGAGTGTCTATTACACAAAAAATAGCTAACTGACTCTATAATATATTTAAGCTATATATCTACCTTGAAAATCCTACAGTCAAAAAAATTTATGTCGGTTGTACCAAGAACCCTTTTAAACCAGCTTTATCAGAGCATTGTATCTTTCAATAATAAGACTTAACGCAATAGCATAACACTTTCCACATATTATTGGCACTTAAAAGAAGCCAAAAAAAAAACAAAAAAACGCCGTAAAATAGGAAATATTAAAAAACAGAGCTTGTAAATCGCTTGTTCCCTGTTTAGGATGTGGTTTCCAGTTTTCTCTTTTCCAATCTTTTCACTTTACCTCTTTTTTTTTTTCAATTGGAGTAGATAGACTATCGCCCGGTTCACACTCCACCCACGTCCATTGAACAGGTGTAGAGGCTCATCCCTTGTTCCCTGTTTAGGATGTGGTTTCCGGTTTTCTCTTTCCCAGTATTTTCACTTTTCCTCTTTTTTTTCAATTGGAGTAGATAGACTATCGCCCGGTTCACACTCCACCCACGTCTATTGAATAGGTGTAGACGCTCATACCTTGTTCCCTGTTTAGGATGTGGTTTTCGGTTTTCTCTTTTCCAATCTTTTCACTTTTCTTCATTTTTTTTTTCAATTGGAGTAGGTAGACTAAACTATCGCCCGGTTCACTCTCCACCCACGTCTATTGAACAGGTGTAGACGCTCATCTCTTGTTCCCTGTTTAGGATGTGGTTTCCGGCTTTCTCTCTTCTAATCTTTTCACTCTTACGTAGCCCCCGGCACATCAGTGACGTTACCGCCTTGCTCGTGGTGATATGATTAAAAAAAAAAAGCTGTTTTCTATATTTATCGGAAAAATTGCAAATTTTTAAAATCCCAATATACAACCTGCTAAACAAACGTAACGAAGTAACTTTCAGTTGTCAACATTGTCAAATATATACCCTAAAGTATAGTTAATTTATTTTCTAATATAATATAACTAGAACCCTTAATTTATAATCTATGCTCTAACAAAAATGTATTGTTTCCCCTATTTTCTGATAATTAATTTGTTACAGTTAACCGATAGAGCACTTAATAATTCGACTACACCTGTTTGTCGTACATTATATTTTAACACTTTCCCTACTTTATAACTTTTTCAGTTCTTTTAGTGATAACAACTTAAATAACATCCTGTAACCGTTTCACGAATACACATGATACCTTGGCTGACATGCTGAGATATATATGTATACATTCTAATGTTTCATTAGTGACATCAAAAGGGTCTGGGTTTTCATAATCATTTTAATTTTCTACCTCGCTATATTATAATCTAATTCCGCATATCCATCATGACCATGGGTTTCTATTGGTTAAATGAAACAACCCTTCGAGTTCTGCCAAACCCTTAATTGCCTGGATATAGTAACAATAATACAATGATTTTCATTCTGAAGATTTTGAATGAAATCCATTTTCACAACTAACATCTAACATTGCCTGATGACGAGACAGAAATCTCGAAATATAGAAATTTCCGTGTCGCAATGGATTTTTAATTTTTAATTGTATAGCAAATTTAATTATATAATTGTATTATGCTCTATAATATTTATTGCATTGAGCACTTTCTTTTAAAAAAATTAAATGCCAGGGAACTCAAAATCGTAAAACCTTGGGTCCTCTTTACCTAGATTCATATATATATATATATATATATATATGGATCGGAATCCGAAAAGAAGATTAAATAAAGTAAAAGAATAAAATTCTGAATTCTCTTTGACTCTTTAACAACATAAAAAACATCGCTGATTTATAATGAGAATAAATGAATATCAATTTCTTTTGCAAAATTGATTTTAATAATTTTTCTTCTCTATATAGGAAAATATAATGAGAGAACAGACGTATGAAAACGAAAGGATATTTCATTCTGTAAATGTTAACTTCCGGTGTTTCTATCATATTCATGAAAAGCAAAGGTTAATTAAAATCATGAAGTCACGTAAAACCGTCAGCCTTTGTTCGTCAATTTGTAAGACAAATCGTGTTTCATATCTTTACATATTTCTAGCCAACGAGGTTTAAATAAGTAATGTTTGCACATGATTTCCATTTCTTGTCCTTTGTCTAATATCAATATCACTGGATGATAAGGCATGTTCAGATCGATCGATATGCACTGAACAGTTATATTTCACAGTGACTATTTCCCCGTGGAAAATGTACATTCGGCTAAAAGTACTGATTTTAAAGCCAAGTGACGATACGGTTTGTGACACTGCCGGAAAGACTCGAATCGAATTTGGAAACAATATTTGAACACAGAAAATTGGTGTCAGACTTATTTACATCAGAGTGTCAGTGTTCGAAAATATTGTGGCAGAAAATTATATATATATATATATATATATATATATATAGTCATCCGCAGACAGATCTGTTTAGCTGTATTACAGCTCATCAGTACGGTTAGACTCCGATTACGTTTTATCCAGGATTGAACACCGACCGAATTGGCGTCAATCGGCGATTCTACCTCTGAGCTATGGGCGCTCGGTAGAAGGAGGCAGACCTATATATATATATATATATATATATATATATATATATATATATATATATATATATATATATATATATATATATATATATATATATATGTCCAGTCCGTAAACGGTGAGGATAATCCAATAATATTAACTTAATATAAAATATTAAGTGTTATATTTATATAGAGAGCTCAATGGATGTTATCCAGAGCAATATGATATTTATAAAGGAAGACTCAACACGTCATTTAAATTGGTTATAAATTATAATTAATTTCAATGAGCTAAATTAACTCATTTCATCAGACCACGCAATATTCCTTCCATTTGGTACAAAAATTTTTGCCGGTAAAATTTTTTGTGTCAAATGAAAAAAAAAAAAATTCGGAAAAAAACAAAACAACACAAAATCCTGAAAAAAAATACTTTATATCCTTTAATTTATTTGTTTTTATGAGTTGATTATCTTTGTTATTGTAATTTTTATCAATTATTATTATTATTATGTCATTTTTCATCATATTTCGATTTCTGCTTTGGTCTCACTAGTCTGCGGGGAGACCTAAGGCAGGTCGTGGCGTGT
This sequence comes from Ascarosepion bandense, assembly GCA_037127315.1. Taxonomy (NCBI): domain Eukaryota; kingdom Metazoa; phylum Mollusca; class Cephalopoda; order Sepiida; family Sepiidae; genus Ascarosepion; species Ascarosepion bandense. The sequence continues at coordinate 2,584,939 of JBBBDQ010001269.1, forward strand.
TGTTATGACTCCATTTCATGTCTTTCTATCTTCCCTATCATCCCTAGCATTACATAGATAAAGTTTTCCTTAGTGTGTGGGCTGTACTTAATAAGACAATTTTTTGTATATCTCTTAAGCTGGGGTTTCCAGGAATTCTTTCAATGTGTTGTTTTGTTCCATTTTTTATCATTCCAAGTGCACCTACTATCACTGGCACAACTATTATTATTATTATTATTATTATTATTATTATTATTATTACTGATAGGTTTTATGGAATAGTATTGTTGGTATCGTGAAGAATATTAATTGGTCCTTATCGCGTTTTCTTTTGTATCATTCTTATCATACACGATACAAATATTATTGTCATAACGAAAACGATAGAAAATTCGTACGTAAAAAATGAAATTATAATATTACCGTTAGAAGTAATAGAAAAATCTGACAATTCAATTTTTTTACTGAAAATACGACCCCTAAATTTACTGTCATATATTTGAGAATGGCCAACTAAAAGTTCAGGCCAAGGCCATCTTATCGCTTGGGATAAAAATACAGACTCCAATCATAAGTAACACTGTAAATCTAACCTCCTCACTACGATTTTTTCCATGATTCTTTTTGCCTGGATAATTTTAACACATTCATTGTTGTAGGAATTGTGGTCTGACGAGCGGTCTGTAAGAGCTCCGCATATAAGCTATTACCCATGAATTTATAAAAACATCCAACTTATTTTCATTATATATATATATATAATATTTATTCATAAATTATAATATGGATATGTTACAATATCACTACAAAAGTAGCTATTTTGTTTCGACACTTCTTGTGTCTTGTCAAGTGATGTGGTTATTTTGAATTTAAAATAAAACACATCACTTGATAAGACACAAGAAGTGTCGAAACAAAATAGCTACTTTTCTAGTGATATTATAACATATCCATATTATAATTTATGAATAAATATTATCAGCTCTATTTTGTATTGAGCACTTTTTTAAAAATAGTGTTTCTTTGGACAAGGAATATTATTCCCTCCATACATGTATATATATATATATATATATATATATATATATATATATATATATATATAATGAAAATAAATTGGTTGTTTTTATTAATCCATGGGTAATAGCTTGGTCGTGATACCAAAGTCACTTCAAAGGAGAATCTTAAAATACTTTCATGTTGAACATACCGGGAAAAATCGCATGAAAGCTGTGTACTTGCCAAAAATGGATGAGGCTATCGCACAGATGGTGGGAAAGTGTAAGGGCTATGCGGCGGTAGCAATATCGCCACTGATTATCCAAAAACCTTGGCCAAAGGCGGACAACCCGTGGTTAAGCATACACGCAGACTACGCAATACTTATAAATGGCTATTAATATTTTATAGTAGTAAACATCTTTAGTAAATGGCCGGAAGTTTTTAGATATAAACACCCAACAACCGACAATACTATAAGCTGTTTGCATGAACTATTTGCGAGGTTCGGCGTCGTTGACGTTTTAGTTACAGATAATTGTGAACAATTCATGTCACGTGATTTCAAAGAATTTTGTAAAATGTACCTAATAAGACATATAAAAACAGCTTCCTATTACCCACGATCAAATAGGCTTGCCGAAATATTTATAGATACGCTTAAGAGGGCGTTAAAAAGAGATAGACACACCATCACAAAAAGCATTGCAGCAATTCTTACAAGTCTACCGTATTACGCCAAACCAGAACATACTACAAGGTCTGTCACCGGCCTAGGTGATGTTCGCGCGAAAAATCCGATCGGTTTTCGAGAAATTCTTACCAGGAAAAAGCACTAATCGGAATACACCTACAATAGTGAAAAGATCGTACAAAAGTATATTTCAAAATTTTTAATAACAATATGGCGTATTGGGAGACAGGAATAATTATAAGCAGATTTGGAAGCGTAATGTATGTACTACCAAAGGGAAAAAATCATGTGAATCAAATCCAAAATGAAGTGAAGAACCAAGTTCCTCACCTTTAGGATGTGAAGATTCTATGGAGGAAATCTTCGAGGATTTTGTCATCCAGAAACCAAAAGCGAACACGGAAATCAGAAGAACCAACAGGAACTTCACAGAGCCTTTGATTATAGATCCAAAACGAAAAAATATTAACCTTTCCTACAAAGAAGCTAAGGAGGTGGGTGTTGGGGAGTCGGCCCTTTTCACACACTCTATGGACTCTTTCTTGGTTTACAAATAATCCTTCCTACAGAGAAGAGGTTGTTGTTGTTGTTAGAGTTGCTGAGACTCTTCAACTATAACACTGTCAGCGCTCTGCCTTCGGGTAGAGGGCGCTCTCTGCTTCCGAGCAGAGAGCAATAACCCAGTCGTGGTTCCGCCGAAGGGTAGAACCACGACTGGGCAAAAATAGACAGACATTTTTTGGCCCGGCTATATGGCCGGGAATACCCACAATAAAATGACCATGTGTCACATCCAGCCTTGCGTGGGAAGGCTAGTAAATACAGTTGTTGTTGTTAGAGTTGCTGAGACTCTTCAACTATAACACTGTCAGCACTCTGCCTTCGGGTAGAGGGCGCTCTCTGCTTCCGAGCAGAGAGCAATAACCCAGTCGAAGGGTAGAAGCAGGACTGGGCAAAAATAGACAAATATTTTTTGGCCGGGCCATATAGCCCGGAAATCCCAGTCATAACTGACCATGTATGACATGTTGCCCTTACTGGGAGGGACAACTAAATATAGTTGTTGTTGTTAGAGTTGCTGTTTGTCAGAGCAGTTGAACCGCCACTCGTTGGTCAGCAAGAATATAAACTATTACCCGGACTTACTTCTTGTATATATTTGACTCCTAGTAACAAGTATTCCCGAATCTACTAACCGTGTACAGGTTGTATATCTTTTATTCAATAGACTTACATTGTCCCTCTCATATCTGTTTTTGTTTTATTATATTGTGTGGTTTTCTAAACAAGAATCCACAACAATATTGTTTTAGTGGAATATTCTGCTACCTTTCTAGTACAGTGGGATGGATAAGTCCATCTGTTATATGAGGTTCATATCGACGGTGTAGATGGTAGGTTATATTGCAGTAGACTAATCTCTTCATAATCCGATATGTTTCAAGACGTCCGTATTTGGTGGTTTACCATTTGGGTACACAATTCATTATTGTATCATTCTCAAGGATACAACATTTGTGGCGACGAGGTCATGAAGAATTCAATCCGATAATCACCAAATGCATTACGAGGTGACGAAGTTGCGAAGAGTCGAAAACTTTTCTAAGAGCTCATTCGTTTACTTGCTAATTACAACAGTTTGACCAAGTATTCGAAATATACAAAGTATAAAAACGTTTTTCGAAGAAAAAATTTACAGCCAATTAAATCGGATAATCGCTAAATTAGGCGTATAACTATAAAACTTTGAAACAGAAGAAAACATTAGGAAAATATTTTCTTCTAGGCGAATATGACAGTGTTGACGACCGCAGGAATAAAGGCGTCAGTGCAACAATTTTTTCAAATAGAAATTTGAATATCGTGGATTAAGCACAAGTGAGTGATCGTTAATTATAAAATCGGAAAGAAACATTTTTTCTATTATTTTTCTTTCAACAGTTACTTTTTCGGAATTTGTACGACAAGAAAAACAAAAACATTAAAATCTGCGCTGATTTTTTTACAGGATTAAATGATTTCATAATGGGTCAAACCAATCCATTACTGTCGCCAGAGAATATATTTGCGAAATTGAATGGCGGTAAGATTTTCTCTAAAATTTATCTTTCAGACACATATTTACAACTGAGAGTTGAGGAAGAATGTTCAAAATTACTAGTGATCAACACACACACAAGGACCTTTTTAAACTGAACCGGTTACCGTTTGGGTTACAAAATAGCACCAAACGAAATAAAATAGTACCAAACAAAATAGCACCAAACGAAATAAAATAGCACCAAACAAAATAGCACCAAACGAAATAAAATAGCACCAAACAAAATAGCACCAAACGAAATAAAATAGCACCAAACAAAATAGCACCAATCGAAATAAAATAGCACCAAACAAAATAGCACCAAACGAAATAAAATAGCACCAAACAAAATAGCACCAAACTAAATAAAATAGCACCAAACAAAATAGCACCAAACGTGTTTCAACAAGTGATGGACACTATGTTGGCTGGTTTAGATTTCGCAGCAGCTGATTTAGATGATATTCTGGTAAGAAGCCATGATGTTAAGAACATGTCAAGCACGTTAGAGCGGTGTTCGAAAAAAATTAAGGAGTATGACTTTAGGCTGAACATTCCTAAATGCGAATTTTTTATGCGACAAATTAAATTTTTAGGTCAGACTATTGATCGGCATGATAGAAGACCAGACCTGGAAAGAGTGGAAGCAATCAGGTATATACAGCCATCAATAAACATAAATGAGTTACAGGCATTTCTGGGTTTAGCAAACTATTATGGTATCTCAAAGTTGTATAACCTAAGACCTCTATTAAATGGATTGCTAAAGAAAAACGTTAGATAGTATTGGTCTGAAAAATGTGAAAAGGCATTTTATGAAATTAACGAATGTTTTTTTGGCGGACTAGTCGTTAGTACAGTTGGATTCAGAAAAGAAGATTCAAGTGATTATAGCATCGTGTCCGTAATCTTGCATAAGTTCAAAGCCAGATTGACGAAACCGATAGCACAGGCTTCTAAGACACTGCTACCCGTGGAAAACATTACAGTCAAATCGAGAAAGAATCTCTAGCGATGAATTGTGCTGTGAAAAAGTCTGTACTTCAAGTAGATCCCAAACCGTTATTAGCAACTTTTGGTTCGAGAAAAGGTATACCAATGCAGGCAGCAAAAAGATTGCCGCGTTAGGGTGTAATTTTGATTTCAAAATGGAATTTTGTCTTCAATAAATTGGAGCATGACGATGTTTTCAAGCGTTATACCTAAATATTCTGATCCATTGGAAGAGACATTTATTGCGGCATTGCGAGAAGAGAACGGGATATCATTTAAATTTTGCTTCATTGCAGTAATTGTTTACTTCTTGCTCACTTAATTAGGATACGAGACATTGTCACAGCCACTGTATTATCATTGAACACTCACCCATTAACTACAAAAAATTTAAGCATCTGGATAATTTTTTTATTCCAAAAGACATTCCGTTGCAAAGAAGAGAGTAAAACTGCATTCAAAATATTTGGAGCTCAGATATTTAGAAGTTTATCACAAACGCATAAATTAATTTATATTCCGATAAAATAAATGTACAGATGTTCAGTTCCAATTCTATTTGATTAAAAGAAGGTTTTAATACACCGAATATAATTTTCAGAAAAACAAAAATTAATATATATATATATATATATGAATGAATGAGGAACGAAGAAAAGTTTCTACAACATCCAAAACATTAATTTAAAACAGTGATCGATATATAATATAGAGCTGCGAATATTTATTATAAATAAACCTTTTAGAAGATGTCCATTTTTTTTCATCCGCAGGATATATAAAGGATAAAAAAATGTGTACATATTCTAAAATATAATTTATAATATATATATATAAATATATATATATATATATATATATATATATATATATATATATATGAATGACATCGTGATGATCCACGTACACTGTCTTAATATGTATAGGAAAAATATTGATTTTTCTGGCGTATATTAAGTTTGTGATTATTGAAACGAAATCTAAAACTATTTCCAGATTCGCCAATATATCCACTATTGGGACATATTGAACAGAAGAGAAAATATATGATGTTTTTGCTGTCATAGATGAGGTATTGTGGGTGCAAATTGATTTTGGTGTTGGGTACAGAGAATATTGTGTCGTTTACTAAATGTTTACAAATTAAACACCTGGGTTTCTGACATTTAAAATTCCCTGATAGGTTTGTATTTTTTAGATATTTAGTGGAAGTGAGGATAGTTGATAGGCTGAGTGTTTGTTTCATTGCATTTATGGGTGGTTTATCGAAAATATCTTTGATTTTTTTGTTTGATTGGAGGTTCTTGTAATCATTTTTTAAATTTTTGATTGGTGTGTGGGAATAATGATTGTGATGTAAACAAACTCCCTCCACAGACGCTCTCGCAAAATACGTTTCTAATTTGAATTTTAAAATCATTTGTTTCTGATGAAGGACCAAGGATGGCCTGAAATATAAAATATAATAATAGAAATAAACAAATACTGTCAAAAAAATACATTTCTAAACTCACAACTTTTTAATAATTTTTCAGATATATATATATATATATATATATATATATATATATATATATAGGAAAAACTACTAAAAAGTTGTAAGTTTAAAAATGTATTGAAATATCAAATATAATAATAGTAATAAATAAATACTGTCAGAAAATACATTTCAAACTTACAACTTTTTAGTAGTTTTTCCTATACATATTAAGATAGTACACGTGGATTATCACTTTGTTATATATATATATATATATATATATATATATATATATATATATATATATATTGGAAAACCCCGAAGATTAGCGAAATGGTTTTAAATGTTGATAGAGGTCGCAGTTTCGAATTCTGCGGAATGACACTCATTTTCATAACAAAATTTACTGTAACTAATCAGGCTGGTAGAAATAAATCCATAAATATACTGTTTGATTAAAAATAGAATATCTACTCAAATACGAGTATTGATTAGAAAAAATGTTCAAACAAACAAATTAAACACACACACACTCACATATATATATATATATATATATATATGTGTGTGTGTTTATATATATATATATATATATATATATATATATATATATATATAAAAAGGATGTATCAAAAATACTTATTTCACAAGCTACCGTAACCTTTATATATATAAAGGGTGTATTAAACATACTTTTTAAAGTTTATGTGCGGTCTCCTCAAACTAAACAAGGTCATAAGTCAATGCAAACATATGTCTGCAAATACTTATTGAGTTTAAAGAAAGGTTATGGTAGCTTGTGCTGTATTGCTGTGAAGACTAGATAAAATTTATCATTTGCACATTTGAGGCTTCAGCGTTTAACGTGTGCTGAAATTAATTAAATGTTAACTCTTCCCTTAAACAATAGCAGCATATTCATAACCTTGGGTAGGCAGATATGAAGTTTGAATACTGTCGCGCAACTAGTATGGTCGCCAGGCTGCACGGCTGTATCAGATTGTGTTTCTAAACCGAACGCTGCCGAATCATCCAACATTTTCTGTTGTTTTTGGTCGCGTTGCTGTGATAGGATCACCACAAATTATAATAAAATGTATTTGTGGAATGTACCTAATCTATATTGTGTACATTACAATAATGGATTTTACATTTAACAGTGTTTATTAAATACTTTAATCTTAACTCAACAAGGGAGGATTTGACCGAAGGATTTATATGGATTTTTCCTGGTTTTATTTTGAGAAACTTGTCCCTCAACGTTTACGAATATAGAGCCTTGTGTATGTTAAGTTCCGAACACGGTCAGCACATTGTTACCGTGTTCATAATTGATGTTATTAAGTGTAGGATTTCTCTTTTTTATTGGTAATGCTTCCACTATTTTTTTATCTTATTTTGCATGTCGATGTTGTTATTATGTACGTATTAGCAACGAGGATATCATGGATGGGTCCTGGAAGATCTCGATGTGTGTTTAAAAGTGCAAGAATTTGTGGTTGTATAGCCAATGTAAGTTTAGATTTTGCAGGTGAATTATTATTATTGATAAAGAAGTTGGCAGTTTTGAATTTTTTATAAGAGATAATTAATTTAATTTTCTTGTTTGAATTAGTCGGATGATATTGCGAAGTGAAGATTCATCCTGCTTGTAGCTATTGTGCATTTGATTGTTCTAAAAATATTAATGTTGTTGTTTTTTGTCAGTATCTTTGTAGTTACCATTGATTAATTTACGAAGAAAAGAGTTTGATATGGTAATCAAGTAAATAATTTGGAAAGCAGTTGTTGACAAGCGTTTGTTTCAAAAGGTGGAGTGCTTTGAAAAAAAGCTGTTTCAAAGATGAATTCCTGTACGCTCTTGGTGTTGTTTTTTTTTAAACATTAATTTTATATCGAAAAGGACATTGACTAATAAAATTAAGTTGTCAAGAGTTTTTGCTCGTGGGATTTTTTATATACTGAGGTTTTGAAAGTATTATTACTAGAATCTACAAAAATATTCAAAATTTGGATTTTTTTATTGGCTAAGCTGATATGTGAAGTTGAAGACAGAATTTCTTTCAAAAGTATTTTTAAGATGATCAATTTTATTTTTGTTTACATACGAACACATGTAAAGTTATATAAAATATTTAATGCTAAAACTTCTTCTGTCATTTTCAATGAAACCTGTAAATGGATATATATATGAGTGTGTGTGAACTTTATTAACTTGTCTCTAGCTTTAATCCTCAGAGGAATATATGTATATATATATAACAAAATATTTGTACCACAGAATTTTAGAATGGCATTGAAAATTACGGAACGCATTAAAGGACATTAAAAAAATGTATGACTCTGTAAAAGAATGTGTCATAGCCTTTCACTCTCTCTCTATCTCTCTCTCTCATCATTTTATCTCTTTCTCTCTCTCTCATCATTCTCTCTCTCTCTCTCTCTCTCTCTCTCTCTCTCTCTCAGAATCACCGACTGGCGCCATTTCGGTCGGGTTTCAATCCTGGGTAAAAAATAACAAAAACAATCCGACTGTACTGATGAGCTGTGATACAGCAAAACAGATCTGTATGCGGATGAATTAGGGTTAGGGTTAGGATATATACATATCTTCATATAGATAGGTGTGAGTTTGTAACCCTGTGTTTCACACGATCGTTAGACAAACTGATTAATTTTTTTTAAAAATTGGTTATATTCGTGTATTTTTGTGGAAGTGGGGGAAATCTGTCGTCACGACAGACGCAGACATATATATATATATATACATTTGTACACCCATCAACGCGCGCAAGGACACACACGTACACATGTGTATGTTTATGCAAGCCTCAGTGACCGAACGCGCGTGCGTGTATGTGTGCGTGTGTGTCCTTGCGCGCGTTGATGGGTGTAAAATTCTCTCTCTCTCTATATATATATATATATGTCTGCGTCTGTCGTAAAGACAGATTTTTTTCTCCCACTTCCACAAAAATACACGAATATAACAAATTTAAAAAAAAAATTAATCAGTTTGTCTGACGATCGCAAAAGCGTGAAACCCAGGGTTACAAACTCACACCTATCTATATGAATATGTCTGCTCTATCACTGATATTGAGCGCTTTTAAATAAGCACCACGGATATATATATATATATATATTGATATTTATAATTATATACATACACGTTTCACATATATACATATATATATTATATTTTCTAAACATATACTATTAAATATAAGAGACAATGAATGTCTATTATGTTTAATCATGAGCCGTTCTAAACGCCGTATTTTGGCTCTAATTTCAGGTGAAAGTAAAGACAAAATTCTCCAACATTTGGATAATTTTTTATTAAGTTGGTTCTAAGCTTTCGGCTCAGTGAGCCATCTTCAGAGATGTTACAAGCTTAGAACCAACTTATGTTGGGTCTAAGCTTTCGGTTCACATGAGTCATCTTCAGAGAGGTTATAAGGATGGTAACACAATAACATCTAAAAGTCAGCGACGATGGTGGATGTTATTTTGTTACCATGTGAGCCGAAAGGTTAGAACCAAATTAATAAAAAATTTAAAAAAAAAATGTTGGAGAATTTTTGTCTTTATTTTCAACTGAAATTAAAGCCAAAATACGACGTTTAGAATGGCTCATGATTAAACATAACAGTCATTCATTGTCTCTTATATTTAACAGTACATATTTAGAATATATATATATATATATATATATATATATATATATATATATATATAAACTTCGAAGTCGGTAGGAATCTGCTCTGTTAATGAGATAAATATTTTGTACATTGTTTACTTTATTCGGACTATTGTTCTCATCTTGGATGTGTTAATAATGTGCTCGGATAGAAGGATGTTCAAGACATCTGTACACCGCAAACCAACATTCACCGGTCAATACCTCAACTTCAACTCCCACCACCCATACAATGTAAAGAAAAGTATCGTTCACTGCCTGCAACATCGGGCAAAAGTCATAAGCGGCGACCCGGAGACATACATTTCGTCATTTGCGGGAATTTATGTAGGATTTATTTTTTTCTCCTTCCTCATGTAAAAAAGAGAAGTTGCCGTCGGTGTATCAAGGCTAAATCGTCTGTAGACTGTTATCAAATCTTACTGTGATTTGATTGAAGAAATTTACTTTGCTATTTCAAGATACTTTTGTGTAATATATATATATTATTATTATTATTATTATTATGTCATTTTTCATCATATTTCGATTTCTGCATTGGTCTCACTACCAACCAAGTCTGCGGGGAGACCTAAGGCAGGTAGTGGTGTGTTGTTATGACTCCATTTCATGTTTTTCTATCTTCCCTATCATCCCCAGCATTACATAGATAACGTTTTCCTTAGTGTGTGGGCTGTACTTAATAAGACAATTTTTTGTATATCTCTTAAGCTGGGGTTTCCAGGGATTCTTTCAATGTGTTGTTTTGTTCCATTTTTTATCATTCCAAGTGCACCTACTATCACTGGCACAACTCTTGTTTTCAAGTTCCACATTTTTTCTATTTCAATTTCCAGGTCTTTATATTTTGACAAGTTTTTCAAATTCCTTGGTTGCTATGTTACAATCCGCTGGACAAGCCATATAAATTAATAGACAAGTTTTATTATTATTATTATTATTATTATTATTATTATTATTATTATTATTATTATTTTCTATACCCAACACCAACATCAAAATACACCCACAACGCCTCATCTGTGACAGCCAAAATATAATATATTTTTCTTCTGTTCAGTATGTCCAAATAGTGGATACGTTAGTGAATCTGGAAACAGTTTTAGATTCCGTTTTAATAATCATAAACTAAGCATACGCCAAAACAACACTTATTCCCCCATAGCTGAACATTTCAATCAACCAGGACCCACATTAGAAAACTGCAAATGTTTACGGATAGATTCCAATTTTAGTTCCTCATACTCACGCAGAAAGAAAGAAAAATACTGGAGTTTAAAATTAAATACCTATAGGCTAAGGTTAAATAGGAACTTAGGTATTTTGAATCTTTATAAATATTTCAATAGTTAAACATTTTTTAGATACACTTAAAAATTTTTCTTTAAAACAACATTTAAAAGTATTATTACAGTTAGGTTTACGTTCAAAATTATTCAAAAAACTCTATCGCTTTCTACGTCACGTGATGTAAACATCTCACTACGGACGCTTCTAGTTTAAATTTTAAAATCATTTTTTCTGATGAAAGGCCGAAGCCGGTCTGAAATATCAAATATTTATATATAATAATAGAAATAAATAAACACTGTCAAGAAAATATCATTTTTAAACTCACAACTTTTCAGTAGTTTTTCCTATATATATATATATATATATGTATTAAATGAGTTGTTAAGATTTTTATTTTGCGTATTTTTGACAATTTACTCATCGCAAACATAGTATGTGGGGTTTGTGCGTGTATATATATATATATATATATATATATATATGTGTGTGTGTGTGTGTGTGTGTGTGTGTGTGTGTGTGTGTGTTTTTGTATGCATGAAAATATATTTTCTTAATCGCTGTAAGAACATTTTTCCAAAAGGTTTCTTCAAACATGGGGTCCAACATAAAGGAAATTTAATTAATATTTTACTTTGCCATCCCAGGTGCATATGTAAATAAGCAAATCTGTGAAAAAGTAGGCACTAATCATTTAAACATTCCATACCACATCCAAAACGAATGTACTAATAGAAAACAGCGTCACTGCTTTGACTCTAGAGAGTAAAGTGATGTTGCTGAAGGAAACAACCCTGATGACCTTGCTATACATAGTTAGGTCAAGCTGGATCTTGAACAGAAAATCTTCCTCTTAGAATTATTCCTATATATACAACTTAAGCTAAACCTTTTCAAAAGAGAAATTATGATCTTGAATTGGAATTGAAAGCAGGATGTTACTAACAAGGAATCCATCAGGTACCTTCAGGTACCTTCAGATACCTTCAGATACCTCGGTGTGTGTATCAGTTATTGTTGTGGATTCTGAGTAAGAAACAACACAAAATAATAAATAACAAAAACAGATATATAGATAGAAAATGTAAGTTATATTGAACAAAATATACAAACTAGAACACGGGTTAGTCTATTCAGGAATACTATTAGTTGAAATAATAATATACAGTCTTGAAGTAAAATAGTATGTCCGCGTAACTCCAACGAACTCTGGATATAGACTCATTACCTGGACATACTATTTCACTTCAAGACTGTATATAATTATTTCTACTAATAGCTTTCCTGAATTGACTAACACGTTTTCCAGTTTGTATATCTTGTTCAATATAACTTACATTTTCTATCTATATATCTGTTTTTGTTATTTATTATTTTGTGTTGTTTCTCACCGGGAATCCACAACATTATGAATGTCCTGCGCGGTGCCAGACCAGTTCTAAAAGACGTAAACTGTCGACTGCTTACTCTGATCGATTGTCAGAAATTCTTTTGCGAAAGTAAAGAATGTAGGTTCAAGCGAAGATCATCCCTCTTCGGATTTCGTTGATTGATGCTACACAATCAGAAGAAAAACTGTATCAAATAACATTTATAACTTCATTTCATGACATTCAACAGAAATACCAACTAAAATGCTTCGCATATGCATCTCGATAAGACAATAATTTCATAATCATAAAGCTAGGAAAGAAGCCGCTGCCTCCACGGGAAAGAATAATAACGGCTATTAGGCTTGGAAGAATTATTTTCAGAGAAAGATTTTATACATTTCCACGTGAATTTCTAAATTACTGACCAGCCAATGCATACCAAGGAAAAGGTTATTATTAGGTGGTCTCAAATGTTCGTAAACACTTGCGAAATGGGTCTCTCTGGTCCAGCACAATCGAGACAAGAGATGGGTTCAGAAAGGGCAAGAGACACCGTCGGTTCCAAAACGAGATCGATTCGGCAAGAAAGTCATGTTGTGCGTTTCGGGGAACTTGGAAGGAATCGTACATTTTGAGTTGGTTCCGAATGGTCGTGCCATCAGTGCCGAACTTTACTGTCAGAAACTTGAGCGGGTCTACGAAAAGTTAAAGCAAAAGTACCCGGCTCTGATCAACCGAAAGCGCGTTTTGATGCAGCAGGACAATGCCAAGCCACACACCGCCAGGAAGACCAAAGACACGTTTGAAGAGCTGGACGGCGTTGAGGATCTGCCACATCCAGCCTTCATTCCTGACTGTGCTCCATCAGATTACGGCCTTTTCCGCTCAATGCAATACTTTCTGAAGGGCCGCCGATTCGACTCGTTTGATGAAGTTGAGGAAGCGTGTCAAGACTTCTCTAATTAGAAGCCGGCTGAATAGTACTTTGACCAGATCCGAAAGCTTGGAAATCGTTGACAGAAGTCTTGGAAAATGATGGTCTTTATTTTGAGCAATAATTTTTGTTGTTTTTGCGAGTAAAATTTCAATTTTTTGCAAGTGTTTACGAACTTTTGGGACAACCTAATATTATTATTATTAGTAGTAGTAGTATTATCATTAGTAGTAGTAGTGTAGTAGTATTGTTTTACAAACAAGTGATACCTCAGTTTTGTGATAACTGCTCAATTTTTTACTGGAGTCACAGATTGACATGATATTAACCTGTTTCTGCGAATTTCTGCCTTGACGTCAGAAAAGGAATATAATACGACACATGTTAACTCGTTGTCATTCTGATCTAACATTGTCGAACTTATAACTAATACTGCTGTTTATGTGGCTAGCGTAGTGCTCTTCTAAGCCCCTGGCAGTAATCTGTTGCGTCATTAGATTTCGAGTCGATGGCGGTCTACTCTACTAAATTGAACATAACAGAAACTATTTAAAAATTTCCTACGAAAATCACAATAAAATAAAGCCACGATGACTCCATGAAGGTAATGCTAACATAATAAGCTGGAGACAGAATTAAATGGTTGGAATGGAAGTTTCGGTATCATGATAAATGTGTACCAAAATTAAACAAAGTTTAATGTAAAAAAAAGTATCGAATATAGCATCCAGTCACGGGATAGATAGATAGATAGATAGATAGATAGATAGATAGATAGATAGATAGATGAACAGAATGAAGATAGATAGATAGATAGATAGATAGATAGATAGATAGATAGATAGAAACAGACTGACTGAGATAGATAGATAGATAGATAGATAGATAGATAGATATGAACAGAATGAAGATAGATAGATAGATAGATAGATAGATAGATAGATAGATAGATAGATATGAACAGAATGAAGATAGATAGATAGATAGATAGATAGATAGATAGATAGAAACAGAAACTGACTACTAGATAGATAGATAGATAGATAGATAGATAGATAGATAGATAGAAACAGACTAACTGAGATAGATAGATAGATAGATAGATAGATAGATAGATAATGCAAAGGATTAGATAGATAGATAGATAGATAGATAGATAGATAGATAGATAGATAGATAGATAGAAAGAGAGAAAAAATGTGTAGTGAGAGGAAGACGCCCAGTTGTTTTACCCACAAATGCCTATGACGGTGAGCATTAATGCGCAAGATACTATGACTGTCTAAATCTGATCCTTTAACGCTGTTTTTCCGTCTATTCTATTTTGAACTATCTTATTTATTGTTAACTCTTGCTTCTCCTGCATTCAGTATGTCTTGTGAATTCTAAATCTTGCAGGTTTCTCTTGCAGATTTATTGTTCCGGCTGTCTCTTCTTGTTCTTGATATGAAATATTTAGCAAAACAATCGTTGTTATTACTTCATCTGATAAATAAATTTTAATATGATGGTTCTTCTAATCTGACTAGATAAAATACAAATTAAATTAAGTTGAAAAATTTATAGCAATTAACATCTAATAATAACAATACAAATTGAGCCTACAATCATGCTTATAAAAGCAACTACAAAATATACAAAACAAGCATGAATTTTTCATTAATGCACATATTTTAAATTTTGACGTTTAGATATCATAGTTTTTTTAATTTTTCATTCTTACTCAAACGATTACAGTCTTTTGAACGACATTAAAATGTTTATTTAAAAAAAAAAACACTTTTCAAGCGAGAAATTATACAAATGTCAGTTCAGGAGAAAACAAGAAAGCCAAAACCTAATTTAACGATGACTTCAGTTAGTTTTAAACGAGTGAGAGACGCCGCCGAGGGCACTAACTGTGCCCATTAAAACCTGCATGTTGAATGAATTAATTTTAAATTTCATGGTTGAAATATCGCTTTATTACCGGAAAGTGAGCACGAGAATAAAAACGTATCGATCTGAAGAATTATTGATTGTGAAGCGTTAACATCTGAAACGAGTGAAAATCAATAACGTTATAGTACAAGTTCTCGGATAAAGTCGAATTGAAGGCTCTGAGTTTTTTGATAATGAATTCAGCTTTTTAGAAAGCTAAATCTTTTGAAATTTTGTGCAAGTTCGAGCCCTGATTTTGTTTAATAATACTGTCAAACATGTTTTTAAAACGAAAATATTTGTTTAATTTCTTTATTTTATCAGTATTGAAGATTTATTTTAAAAAATACGGTTGATAACGAAGGGTTTCATTCGTAACAGTTTAAACACATTTCGATCTAATATTTTCCAAATTAAACCTCCCATAAAAATATTTTTTGTAACGATCAAATTTAATAACCGGCTACTAATTTTTAAGTATACATTACATAATTATTAGTTTCATATCTCTATAGCCAAAACTTGTTTTTAGATTGATGAGTGATATCCGAAATTTGCGCTGTGGTACAGTGGATATTGGCTCGGAGCGAGAAATCGGAGAGCCGAGTTCGAATTCAAATTAAATTCGTTGCATTTGCATACGCTCAAATATCTTTGTGAAAGGTATCAATCTATTAAATAGTAGAACAGATAGGGTTCTATAGCCTTGGTTAACAAACAGACTTCCGCAGAAAGTCTTCCGAATGGTGTACTTTACTGACCGAATATTCGAAAACTATTAGCAGTTGTGAGCTGGAAAATGAAAAAGTGTCAGAGTTCGAATTTCTATTGTAAAAGATTCGTATTTGTATCCATTTCAGCAAAGAACCAAATTTCTTTGTTACAAAGATATTCGATTCCAAGATTATTTAGTGATCGGAGATGATCATATTTCCAAATCTTATTGGTTTGCAATTCTAGAAAAAAAACTTATTTTGAAAAGTAATTTCTACGACAGGTCGTTGTTCTCCAGTTAAAGAAGAGAGGCAAACTTATATACGCCGCACTATTTCCCTATATTGCTTAGCAGAGAAGAATAAGCATTTCAATTTACCAATAACAATTTTATCTGATTTGGTAATAAGCTCAAAATGGTTACAGATAGCTTTTGGCAGGAACTGAATATTACATATACACACACACACACGCACACTCTCACACATGCACAAATAAAAAAAGTAATGAGGTTATTATATACTCATACGTCAAAAGCAACGGGAGACTATCATCATACATATATATTATATTCAATCCATCATATACATATATGTATGTGTGTGCGTGCGTGTTAATATGTATGTGTGTGCGTGCGTGTTAATATCAGGTTGGAAAGAAAGTTATGTCCGATTTTTTAAATGAAAATTTTGACAATGTTCAACAAAATTGATTAAACTCTTGCCTTTTTAATGTGTTTAGTAATGTCTTTGTTTAGTCAATGTCTTTGCCTTTCAGATTTTGAGATAATCGTTCATAATATAATTCGGAACTTGTCTTCATGTTCCTACCATATTTTTTTTAATTTTTATTGTGTGTTATATTTTCTACTGATTGTCAAGGCTTTGTTGGTTATTTAAAGCCAAAAAGTAGTTTTAGGTTGTAAGAGTTTATTTTTTTAGTATTACTACTGCGAGTAGTTAATATATTTTTTCTTTCAGATTACAAGCATATTATTCATAAGCTATCATTCGTAATTTGTTGGTTCCAACTAAAGAACGCTTTGTAAAGGTTCTAATCAATGAGTTTCGTAAAAACGTTAATGAAAGTGAAGCAGCAAAACCTAATCAAACACGCTGATAGGGGTGCAACAGTTGACTTGTTTGAAAACGTGTAATTTAATCTAGAGGATGTGCAAAGTGAGGGTCGTTCATTTCAGATTGGATGTGAAACTCTCTAGAAGAGAATCCGCGAATCCCATGGCTGGGACTATGTTTAGAAGGTCCACAGTGCTGCGAAACCAAACCGAAACATACCTCTGACCGAGTTTTTATTTATTTTTTTAAAATCATGTCACCCCAAGCAAGGCATTGCACTGCCACTACAGCGCAGGGGTTTACATAGAGCGATTGAGTATAGGAAATGTCAGAAGGAGAGTGATAGACGAGTTAGTATGTACATAGGGAGAGCGTTGGAGAGAATAGGTGTGGGTTAGTGTGTTAGGAGGCGTCTATTGACCCTACATTTAAACTCCTGGAGGTTGTAGCCGTCGGAGAAGCAAGCATGCGGTAGGGAATTCCACAGGCGGGAAGTGCGAGGAAAGAAGCTGTTGGAGTAGAAATTGCGGTTACATTTCATCGGTTTCACTGTAAAAGGGTGGGACCTAGTTGCCAATCTAGTATCTCGTGCAAATTCACATCTAGGGGGCACCAGTGATTTAAGTTCATCAGAGCAGAAGCCATGAAAGTATTTACAGAAGAGGCACAGGGAAGCCACGTCACGCTGGTGAGAGAGTGACTGGAGGCGGTCAGCCAAGTCAGTATCAATCACATTACAGATTCTTCGCTGTATTTTGTCAAGAACCCCGAGGAGAATAGCAGGGGAACCGGACCAGATGTGGCAGCAGTATTCAATACACGGGCGGATGGTAGATTTATATAAGTGCAGGCAAGATTCAGACGGAATGAATTTCCGGGCCCTGCACAGAGAGCCGACTTTCATAGCAGCGGATTTAGCAATGGATTCGACGTAGTCATTCCACTTGAGGTCGGGTGAAAGTGTCAGGCCAAGCAGGCGTAGTGTTTTACTCTCTGGGAGGCAAGCATGTTCCATGCTAATGGAAGGGAGGTGCGGTTGTCTGTGGTGGGTAATTGACATTAGCTTCGTTTTGGAAGAATTGAATTTTACGAGTCATTTCTTACCCTAATCCACCACGGATTGGAGGCCCTTTTCAAGCTCGGCAGTGTTGTTAGCCTTGTCATCAACACCAGATTTTTGTTTTTATTTTAGTGATGTAAGAACTTGAAACTGAGGTTCTGGTGAAAAGTTATCAGCCCAACTTAGAGCGTTAAATAAAATTCTTATGTCTCTTATGTTCAAAGTTTATCAAGCGGATCAGGTCGCCTGCTTTCTAGAGGCTTCTTTCATATTTTCGTCGTGTTTTGACCTTATGCATAAACTTGTCTCACTAATAACTACTCGATATTTTAGAAATATCTAATGGATTTAAGGAACAACATGCGTAATATGAACCCAATTCTTTAAAAACGAAAAGTTGCTGGCTGTCTCTTTGAGGTTATTTTCTTAGGTAGATAGCCGGGCAGATCCTCTGGAGTGACAACATAACTCACTGGTCCACCTTAGTCCGCATAAGTAAGAAGTGCTTAAGAATGACCTTGTTTCATGTGCTCAAATCACTTCTATTAGTTACTAGCAGTATAGCCCGGCGTTGCTCGGGTGTAATGAAAGCTTTAAAACTAAACCATGGTCTTGGAGCTCAGACTCTACCTAAAGAATATTTGTGTGAAGTTTGGTTAGAATAGGAAAAAAAATGTGGAATTGTATAAAGGATATACAGGCAGATAAACAGACACACACACAAACATCTTGCCTTTTATATATATATATATATATATATATATATATATATATATTATCGATTTTCTGCACTATTGTACGAACTGCAACCTTGAAACTTCTGAATATCGTTTCTTACGTCTTTGTCTATGAGTGTATCAAATTTGATTAAAATAGGACCACTCCTTCTATAACCCGATTTTTTCGATTACCGATTTCCGATATTTATCGGGGGTACATCGACACAAAACCTAGCTACGAACACTCGCAGACGCTTATAGTACAACTGTGTAAATTTTCAAGAAAATCGGTTCAGCCGTTTCGGAGTTGATAGGTAACGGATACACACACACAGACAAAGATTCATTTATAAATAAGTTTAGACATTGAGCTTACGTTAATATTTCCACTGCTGGTTAAAGTAAGAATATAAGACCAATTTTTGTGTAATTTATAGGCTGAAAAGAGGCTACATTTAGTGATTAGTCCGATAATAGAAGGAAATAACGAAAATCTTGCATTGGCGTTGGCGACTGGAATACGCCGACTACATCCCCTCAAAGGATTAAAACCCTTAGAAAAGCCAAATTCCTTGGAAATCCTATACTCAAGCCGAAACACAACTGACGTTTACCTATAAGCACATGTATATATACGACACATCAGTCATTTAAGTGCCATAAGTGGTAAACGCTTGGGCGATCATGTCTCGAAAGAGACGTGGCTGACTGGGCAGAAATTTATCCCTCAGTAGGTTGACATTGCTTTCTGCGATAGACTGGTTGCCAGCCAAGGCTATAGAACCCAATCTGTCCTGTTATCTAACCCATACCTGGGAAGAGAAGAGACCAATTATATTATGTTATTATATTAAGTATAATTACTGAGGGATCAGTTTATTAATTCATGACAACAGAAAAATAATCCCCCACTTTATGCTCAGTAGAAGTTTTAATTATGTTTCGAACTATTATATTCAGTCAGTTAGTTAAATGCCATACATGATATACGCTTGGGCGATCATGTCTCGAAAAAGACATGACTGGCTGGGCAGAAGATTATCCCGCAGTAGGTTGCCATTACTTTCTGCGGAAGACTGGTTGCCAGCCAAGGCTATAGAACCCAATCTGTCCAATTATTTTACTCATAACTGGAAGGAAGAGACAGATTAATACCTTTCCCAAGGGTATTTGCGCGTAAGTGAATGCAATGAATTCAACTGGAATTCGAACTTGGCTCCCCGATTTCTCGTTCCGAGCTGTTATCCACTGCACCACAAAAGCCTAAACAATATTGGCCATAGACTTAAATATGAACACGAACGATACCTACCTATAAACTAAAGTATAAAACCAACCTATGTTTACCTACAGACTCAACTATATAGTCATTGATTTTATTCAACTATAACCCCAAGTATAAACACCAACCATACTTCACTATAAGCTCAAGTAAAAACCCAATCATGATTTACTTATAGTCTCAAGTATAAACCGAACCACTGCATTCAAATACTGACAAACAGATTTAGATCTTGTGCAGCCTTAATTTTATTACATCATATTAGACTAATAAAAATGCCATGTATCTCGCATTATCAAACACTAATACTCTGGATTTGTAATTAGCAAGTCCATGAATAAAAGTATTTCCAATTTTATATTTAACTAGCAGTATAGCCCGGTGTTGCTCGGGTGTAATGAAAGCTTTGAAACTAAACCATGGTCCTGGAGCTCAGACACAGCCTAAAGAATATTTGTGTGATGTTTGGCGAGAATCGAATAAAAATTGTGGATTTGTATAAAGGATAAATAGACACACACACAAACATCTTGCCTTTTATATATATATATATATTATCGCTTTTCTGCACTATTGTAAGAACTGCAACCTTGAAATCAAATTTGATTGAAATCGGACCACTCCTTCTATAACCCGATTTTTTCGATTATCGATTTTCGATATTTATCGGGGGTATCTCGACACAAAACGTCGGTAAGAAAACTCGCAGACGCTTATAGTACAACTGTGTAAATTTTCAAGAAAATCGGTTCACTCGTTTCTAAGTCTCTAGGTAACGGAAACACACAGACACACAGACACACATACAAAGATCCATTTATAAATTAGTTTAGACTTATATCTAAGTGAGTTTAATTGTATATTAACCAATGTGGGTTACTTAATACCAAAAAGATGAGGTTTAAAGCTATTTTGTTTTTTAATGTTCGGTTTTAGTCAGATTTTAATAAAAAAAATTATTTTATTATTTTAGAAAATTGAAAATGTTTTCTAGTTTTATATTCAAAAATGTATTATGGTAAAAACATTTTTTCTTGAACAATTTGTTACGGAAATAATCTTTTTTTTCTTCAAAAATCTATATGTTCTTATAAAAAATATCAATACTTTCATCGTGCTTTGACCCCCGTTTGGTGGGGGTTTAACTATTTACCCATAGCTGGTACCCTAACAGGTGCTACCACTCCGATTCAGGGTGGATCTGGGAACAACAAAATTAAAAGGTGGGTCTATGCTCTATACAACTTCCCAATTAGAGTCCATGCTGCCGGATGCAGTTCACCGTCATACCCAGGACCAAGTTTCATTTTTTAATTAATTGTAATTTTTAATTAATGAGCCTAATAGTCAGTATTATATTAAATAAATCGAATAATTTCTCTCTCCTTCTCTCTTTCTTTCTCTCTCTCCTTGTATTTTCTCTCTTCTTCTCTTTTTCATTCTTACCTCTCTCTGTCTCTCCCCGCCTCCTTCTCTCTTTCTTTGTATATAGTGGCGGCAGCAAGCGTTGAAGTCTGCAATGAAAATAAATGGGGTGCAACGAATGAACTGGGTATTGCGGAGGAGCGTTTAAGGCAGAGAGTTCTCATGGGGGTGGTAGCATCGGTCATGCAGGTCTGGCTTTCTTTCCTGATCATTCAGTCAGTCAAGTGCCATACGTGATACACGCTTGGGCGATCATGTCATGAAAGAGACATGACTGACTGGGCAGAAGATTATCCCGAAGTAGGTTGCCATAGCTTTCTGCGGTAGACTGGTTGCCGACCAAGGCTATAGAACCCAATCTGTCCTGTTATTTAACCCATAACTGGAAGGAAGAGACGGATTAATACCTTTCCCAAGGGTATTTGCGCGTAAGTGAATACAATGGATTCAACTGGAATTCGAACTCGGCTCCCCGGTTTCTCGTTCCGAGTCGATATCCACTGTACCACAACGCACATACACGAGTAAAAAAAAAAGCTGTGGATGAACAGAGAAGCGAAATCATTCAAGAGAAGGTACGACCCAAACTTGAGGAAAAATAGAATATGCAAGTTGGCAGGACTAAGCCAGAAAGGTGAATCGACACGATGAAATAATTTCATACGACAGAAAATAAGCTGGTCGAAGATCTGGCACTCCGACTCTACTCGGATAAAATATCTTGTAAAATCCGTGTATGATGTGCTACGAAGTCCTGCAAACTTGTATACTTGGAGGATGAGTGAAATACGATCATGTTCACTCTGTGCCGGGAAAGGAACGCTTAAACATATTCTGTGCACCTATGGTTGGAATTATTAGTGGGGACATGATCAGGTGCTTAAGAAATTTTCAAAAATGGTGGTTGCAGCAATCAATAGTTGTAATTGCAAGCCTGAAATGAAGACAATGTATTTTGTCAAGGCTGGCGTAATCTCATCTTTTGTGCTTAAATCATCAACTTAAATACTCTTTTCTGTTCGTGACTAGTAACTGAGAGTAGACCTTGCGAGCCAGTTGAAAATTCCAGAGCCGATGGTGACATCTTCTCTGCGCCAGGATTTAGTAATCTGGCCATGGATCTTCAGGCAGGTCATAATGCTCGAACTCCCGGTACCTTGGGAGGAGAATTTGGAGGAAGCCTTTAAAAGAAAACTTGAAAAAAAGGCATGTCTAACTAATGGCGGACAACCTGTCTTTTAATTGAAGTCGTTGCCGTGGTTTTGCAGAAAGATCATTATTCAGAAATTTAAGTCGGATTGAAGTCAGTGGAATGAAAAAGAGAAAAGTCATTAGGATTATTTCAGAATCTTCAAAGAAAGCATGCAAATGACTGTGGAATAAAAGATGGGATCCATGGTGATCTACAACAGAGATCGCTGTTTGAGAGGAGGCTCAAGGAAGAAAAAAAGGAAAGAAAAAAGAAGAGGGAAAGGAAAATAAAAGAGAGAGATGAAAAAGTTTATAATAACGTTTCTGATCATAATTCCTTTTTTTTCGTTTTTTTTTCTTTTTAGTAATTTTTCATAGGAGAAAATTACCTGTTGAAATCTTTTACCTGTTGTGTCTGGTGGAGATCATTAGGAATGTGTATCATCCCACGTGTTGTTCCAAAAAGGGAAAGACGAGAATTCAATTTGTTC
Organism: Ascarosepion bandense; assembly: GCA_037127315.1. Classification (NCBI taxonomy): domain Eukaryota; kingdom Metazoa; phylum Mollusca; class Cephalopoda; order Sepiida; family Sepiidae; genus Ascarosepion; species Ascarosepion bandense. Next base: position 2,608,345 of record JBBBDQ010001269.1, read on the forward strand.
TCTTTTTGTCTGGTCTTGGCTGAGGTGAAAGTGACGTACAGCGTTTCAGATTGCCTGCTTGCTATTTCTTGACCGGCAGTGTCAGTTATAAATCCGTTGTTGTGTTCTTGGCGATGACTAGATCCCCTGGTGAAATATTATTGTTCCAGTAGGGTGTCTTTGGTGAATAAGCATGATGTTGAAAGATCTAAAATTTGTCATGACCTATAGACATAACATCACTGATAAGGCGATCCTGCGCACTCTTATGAGTGTATTCATGACAGATATACACGGTGTCCGTAAAGTCCGTGTGCACTTTGAAAAAATTATAACTTTATTTCTATTTGTGATAGAAATAATCTGTAAAAAATGAATAATTCTTTACAACAAAATTTCAGAATCAATTTGATCCACTGCTTCAATTGAGGAAAAAATAAACCGTGTCCTTTGGTTGGCTGAACTGAAATCTACTATTGCTGTATAAAGAAAGTTTAGAATTGAATACAATAAAGAACCATCTCATAAGAACATTACTGATAAATGGATGAAGAATTTTACAGAGACAGGCTCTGTCTATGACACGCCACAGTTTGGAAGGCCATGTATCAGAGACGAAATTGTTGCATCCATTTCAATAAAACCTTAAAAAATATAGAGTTACTTCTTTTTAATCCTTTTTACAAATTATTTCTGTCGTAAATACTAATAAACTTATAAATTCCTTTAAATGCACATGAACTTAATGAACATCCTATATATATATTGTTGTGGGATCTCCCCTTTGTATATGATAATGGACTCGACTGAGTGTACATATACTCCTGCCATAGAGTGAATAGTTGCTGCCATAGGGATGAGTAGAGAGAGTATTCGTAGAGATGCATTACAGTTACCGGAAAGTACTGGAACTGATACGAGAGATACCTAACTTACCCAGAGAGTACCGCATCAGAAGTCAGAATAGCCCTGAGCTCCACTCAGCTAAAATAATATACACGGATATACTATTTCCAACGACTTAACTTCAAGACTTGTATATATTTATTTCTTACTAATAGTATTCCTGGATTTATTAACCTGCGTTCAAGTTTGTATATTACGTTCAATATAATCTACTTTTCTATCTCCATATCTGTTTTGTTGTTCATTATTTTGTGCGGATTCTTCATACGGAATCCACAACATATATATATATATATATATATATATATATATATATATATATATATAACTTCCAAGTCGGATGAACTTACTCAGTTAAAGTGACAAATTCTTTGCATCAAACATATTAACGCTCTCTACCCCGATATCGAACTCTTTATGATAAAAAACCCCTGCTTACCAAGATGCATTTTTTCAGTAAAATACTGAAAAAAAACAACAATGGACTAAACATTAACACAACTCAACACAATTGAAGTTCGACGAGCAAAGAAAAATGTCTTTAGTCGATCACTTTCGCAGACACTTGACATTTTCTTGTAATATCAAAACAACCAAAATCTGCAGCTACAACGACGAGGGACATCAAGAAATAAGATGAATTTTTCGGTATGAGAAATTCTAATACAGAAAGAAGCTTACATTTTTAAAACATAGTTTCCCGGCAGTGTCACACACTTTTCCCATCTGTGCACAAGCTTCCGTATTCACTCAGCGTAAAAAGTTTTGGACTGATGTCTCAGCCAATCGCTCACAGCACTTTTGACTTCATCGCCACTTTCAAATTTCGTGCCTCTCGTGAACTCTTTCAAGGAACCAAACAGGTGAATGTCTAAAAGGGGCACGGTCTGGACTGTAAGGGGGATGAAGTTGCCGTTCCCAGCCCAGCTCATTGATGGTCTTCAACGTTTGGGCTGCTGTGTGAGGTCATGCAGCTGAACTTCGAGTAGGCAAAGTCACTATGGACAATTTAGTGTGCTGTCCCAACAGATAGGCTCAAGGCCCTTGCAATGTCACCCTTCTGTTACACAGCAATGAGGTACTTGCAATATCACCCATCTGTCAAACTGAATGAGGTCATTGACTGATTCGATCAACAAAAGAGACCTCACTTCTGTAGGCCTCCCAGACCTATATTCATCCTCAACACTGCTTCGTCTTTCTTTAAACAATTTAGTCCAATTGTAGACATGTTTTGGCTGAAACATGAGGCACCATGACATTCTCCTATGAATTTCAACTGTTTTGCACTTTGCAGCAACCAAAAACTTGATAACTGACCTCTGTTCAATCCTGGAGCATGCTTCTTGGTCGGCCACTTTTGTTACTCTCCAAAACACGCAAAGTTTGTTTCAAACTGAAAAAAAATTAAAACACTTTTAAAAAAGAAGTAAAGAAATTTTTTTTAAAGTAAGCTTCTATCTGTATTAGAAATCTTTATATCGAAGAATTCACCTTATTTATTGAATAACCCTCGTAGAAGTCTTTTTTAGCGAAAAATTCACCTTATTTATTGAATGACCCTCATAGAAATCATTACACCAAAAAATTAACTTTATTTATTGAATGACCCTCGTAGAAGTCTTTATACGAAAAATTCACCTTATTTATTGAATGACCCTCGTAGAAGTCCTTATACCGAAAAATTGACCTTATTTTATACTTGTATTTGATTCCGGGCTTCCCATTGGCTGGTAAATAAAATTCGCGTATGCTCGCGAAAAGGAAATTTGATATTTGATTAATTTTTATTTTTCAACGGGAACATCTGCACGAATCCACCTGCGCGGTGATGATTTTTATTCATTCGCTTTCTGGTTGTTCTCGAGGAAACTTCCGGTCTCGCTTTTGCTCGGTCGGAATCACCACACACCACAACGCACATCCGTCACTAAATGTTTACAGCACCTAGTATTCCCAAGTGCTCACCCATCTAAGTACTGACCAAGCTGAACGTTGCTTAACTTCGGTGATCGAGAGAGAACCGGTGTATTCAACGTGATATGGCCGTAAGCCGAAACGGATGAAAAGACACAAAAGAAGCAATTAATTGTTTAAACACTGTTGCCAGCAAAGACGAATGATCATTTATACAATTATACATAAATAATTTCTACTCATGCATCAACGAACAAACACTAAACAATGCACTAAACCTAGGTAAACAATACCTAAAAATCCCCAAAGACCTTCATATTGTCGAACAGTGCAGAAGATCTATACTTATAACAGAACAACAAAAGATGGCTAAAAGACGCAACACTTACGACAACTCCCACAAAATATGAAATCACGCCAAACGCCATATAAATATGAGTAAAAAAGAGGGCAGCAAAATAAAAAAAGAGAAACAACAAAAACGTAAGCCCCGATGTGTGAAGACGTCATAAAATCTCTTCACAATACTTCGAAATCGGCATGAATCTGGTCAGTTAAATAAACAAATTCTTTGCATTACACCTATATATATAAATTAATTGTATTATCACACAAGCCGCACACACACACGCACACACACAAAGCCACACACACACACACACACACACACACACACACACACACACACACACACACACACACATATATATATATATATATATATATATTTAGTATATCGAGGCAGCAAGTAATTTTCTAAACATACGCTGTTAAATATAAGAGACAATGAACGTAGAACGGCTCATGATTAAACATAATAGACATTCATTGTCTCTTATATTTAACAGCGTATATATATATATATATATATATATATATATATGCTTCAAGACAAACTGAAGTACAATCTCAGAGCAGTTAACATTGCAGTTGACTCCTTCGAATTATTTTCTTTAGATTGAATGAAATGGAGATCATCTTATCATCGTGGCGTTGCAGAATTAGATAGAATTGTCTCCAAGATCTTTAGGAACTGAAACCCAATCCTTCATGCCAGTTTCTCTATCTTTATTGCCGTGCAAGTGTTCAATTTATCGTTCGTTCTGCAAATCCAAGGATTGTTTCAAAGCTCCCACTCGCTGAAAAAAAACCAGAGTCCAAGTCTGAGCGAAAGACTTCTGATTGCCAAACAGATGTGAACAATATTAAGAGATTACCAACTCACACATACAGGACAAACCATTTAATATAAAAAGACAAAATTTCGATATTTGGGCAACTTAATAAACCAAAGAAAGTTATCATTTGTTATGTCGTGAGTAAGAATAAATAACTCAACAACAGGAATGGGTTAATCGTTGTATTCCGTGAAAATAGTATTTACAAAGGTTATTAGTATCCAATACAAGAATAGAGGTTAATCCTCTCAACCGTCGTAAGACGTAGTATGAGCAATGGGTACTTCCGGGTCGTGACCGGAAGTCTACGACTGACTTGTCGATCGGCTGCTCGGCACACATCTCGTCCGTAGATGCCACCATTACTTTACATAGTAATGGAATAGTCCATTATAGCAGAATGGGCGCGGGCGTCCCAACATCATTGTATAATGCTATGTAATCAAAGAAAATGTCGCTATATACAGAACACTTAAAGAAGGGGGGAAAACACCTTCATACCAAGAAAATCTCAAGAAGTAATAACAGCTCATGATACAGAGAAGCCAAAAATAAAAAATAAAATGACCCCCCAGCCTGTCAAAACTACAGGCAAACATCGACATAAAAGAGGTCAGAGCAATAAACTATATAAAAATAGCAGAAATAGACAGCACATTACTAACAAATATAAAAGACACATGCCCTAAAGAAACTCAAATCTTCTTCTCAGAATTCTGAGAATCCAAATGCAAAAAAGAAGAGAAAACCTGGAACATTCTAGAAAAAAAATAACATGAATGAAAACCCTACCAAATCAAGAGGAATCGGACAGTAAGAACACAAGAAACACAAAACAAATCCTTAAAGAAACGAAACCCTGCACAAAGCACATATCCAGGAAACCAGTATGATGAGCAAAATAAAGGTAAGCATTTCAGAGCATACTACCACACACAAACACATCCACCCATGAGGTACACTCATCATGTCATGCTGAATGATACACTAAGAAACACACTTAACACCCAATTATTCCATAATAATACTTTTCATATTCCCACACAAACACATCGTATTCGTACCAGGCCACCCACTAACGAACACACACAAAGAGCCACTATTATCATAACACAAGCAAACACAACTACGAAATATTCCCCCCGAAACAAAACGGATGACATAGTGTCATCCGTTTTATTTCTGGGTAATATTTCGTAGTTGTGTTTGCTTGTCTTACTACAAAACCCACAATCGAAACGTACTCATCCACCCAAGATCACCCAAATATACCAACACCATATTTTCAAACCCAAACTTCTACTACCTAGAAATTTGAAAATATATAATTTCAAAACATATAAATAAAGGTACCTCACGAACTAGATAGCATTTTTAGAACATCCAATCCGAAAGAAAAGACTGGTTTAAAAAGACACAAAACCTATTATTGTTAATCTTTTACCTTGTATTTTAAAGTAGGAAATAAACCTTCTAAAGTTAGGTCTAAAATGCTGTCCCACACCAAAAGGTAACATTAATGACATAAAAACAATTTTAGAGAATTCGAACGAAAATTTAGACTTATAGAAATTTTACACAACAACAATTGTGCCGATAGCTCGATAGTAAAAAAACAAATTTAAATATTTTCCAAATAAGAATAATGATTCAAATGAAATAAACATATTTTTTGAAAATCTCACAGACTTTCAAAACAATTGCAACATCCCTAAAATTCTCAAACACAATCAAAAACTAGCATTAGAATACGTTCGTGAGAACAATGACATAATAATAAAAAAGCAGACAAGGGCATTGCTGTAGTCATTATGGATAGAGCTTACTACTAAACAAATATTCAAAATAGGCTAAGAAACGAAAATAACAACAGGTTAATCAACCATAATAAAGACGGAAACATCAAAAATTAAATTCTACTCTGCCCTACACACAGTAGAATACTAACAAAAAAAGAAAAGGATTTTCTTACAAGATTTATATCGAAAACTAGCAATTTTATGGACTCCCGGATATACAGAAATTAAACACATTTAAAGCAGCTATCTAAAAACAAATATTTGAATATATTCACACCTAAAACCCTAGTGATCTTAAATTCAGACCATTGAAGCATGGTCAGTCTGCCTCAAAAACAGACTGACAACGTAATATATAAAATATTATAAATGTACACCACAAAAATAATAACTACATCAGAGATAACGTACTATTTCTAAGCTTCATACCACTAGACCCAGGTACACTCACAGTAACATTTGATGTGAATATCCGGTACAGCAACATACCCCATAAACTAGGTAAACATGCCATTACATTTTGGATTCAAAAACATCCAGAATTACCTCTCACACGCTTTACAAAAAAACTATTATACAGAGAATATAATTAATTTCAGACAACATTCCAATTTAACAATCAAAAGTATATTCAAACAACATGTACGACGATGGAGACAAAAATGGCACCAACATATGTAACATTCACACAAGCTTATCTCGAGGAAAACCTATAAAACCAAATTGGACAAAAAATTATGTGAAAGAAATAAACACAGAATCAAATAAAACATGGAAAAGATACCAAGATGATTATTTTATTTTTTGGAGATCAACTTGAAGAAACATAAATAAATTACGCAAGCTACTTTAAAACTTACGCCCCAACATTAAGTTTTCACTAGAATAGAACTATAAGAAATTGCCATTGCTAATCCTACTCATAAAAACAAACAAAACGTTACATCATCACAAACATTTACCATAAACCCATAAGCACCCAAAAATACCTTCATTTCAAGATTCACTACCCTAAAAGTTGTCTAAAATCCATCCCCAACTCTCTAGCACGAGAAATTTGCATAATAGTAGCTGACAAATTCCTTCGTAAAATACGCTTAGAGGAACTACGAAGAACACTACAAATAAGAGGATACGCCACTTATAAACATAATGATATACAGATATATATTTGCTCTTTTTACTTTATTCTCTCAACATTTGGGCACTCTTGAAAAATGGGAGACTTTGAAATACAGTAGCTACTCTGGCAAATACGCATCGCACATTCATTAATGAATTAGAGCACTCTGGCTATTGGGCGTTTATAATGATAATATACGCGCTAAAATTCTGCCTTCTTCCACCGACGACCATAGCTCAGAGGTAGAATCGCCGACTGACGCCAGTTCGGTCGGGTTTCAATGCTGGGTTAAAAAGCAATCGGAGTCTAACCGTACTGATGAGCTGTGATACAGCGAAACACAGCTCTCTGAGGATGACTATATATATATATATATATATATATTGAGCGCGTATAATGATAATATACGCGCTAAAATTCTGCCTTCTTCCACTGACGACCATAGCTCAGAGGTAGAATCACCGACTGACGCCAATTCGGTCGGGTTTCAATCCTGGGTTAAAAAGCAATCGGAGTCTAACCGTACTGATGAGCTGTGATACAGCGAAACACATCTCTCTGCGGATGATATTCAGTGTAGATATAGAAGAATTCAAAGGAGTATTCTGTACATGAAGTGGTAGGATAACTCTCTATCGAGAGCTCTAACTAAATGTTTATATGTAGAGCAAATATATGTAAATATTAAGACAGACACATTATACCATGGTTAAGCGGGTGTAGAAGCCTATTTCAGGCGAACCATCGTCAGCTTACGTCTTTATTGTACGGAAGATTTCATGGTTCGACTGAAATAGGTCTATACTTCCGCTTAACCATGGAATCACGTGACCGTCTTAATTTTTGCATATATACTAGAGACTAGTTTTATGAAACAAAAACTACAACATTTATAAATTTTGCGTTTAATCTCCTTCAAAGTAGTCATCTTCTGAAAGCATACGCTTTATCCAACGTCGTTTCCATTGATGGAAGAATTGCCGGAATTGCTTTTTGGATATAACGAGCATCTACTTCAATGCATTCTTTTAGATTTCCTCGATGTCTTGAAATTAAATTTCTGCCAAGTAGACTTCGATATTTGAAGCTAAAAATGACGCAAGGGTCAAGGGACAAGATCTGGGGAATATATACTGGCTGTCACACCTGGGTAACCCTATCGTCGGCCAAAATCGGCTGCACTCGCCATGATCACCGAAGCAATCTGTGTGGCATGGTGCGACAGTCGCACTCTACATACTTTTCTTCCATGCTCTGATAGAGACAGGTTGAGGTGACTATGCTATAGATTTTACTGTATGCGTCACGTAGTTTAATGTTAGTTTGTACTAAGCGGTTTCACTCATCCTACCTAAAGCCGATTATATCTATCTATCTATCTATATATATATATATATATATATATATATATATATATATATATATATATATATATATATTCCATTTGTAAACGAGTTATTGCGCGACCTAGGTTTCTAACATGAGTGGTGTCTTCAAGCAATTTGCAATAACAATAATACTTATTGCAAATAGCCTGAAGACAGCACGTATGGTAGAAACCTAGGTCGCGTAATAAAACGCTTACAAGTGGAAAATATTCAAAAGTTCTACAATATAATTGTATTGAACAATTTTTAATACAAATGTGCACTGGTCCAATCTTATTATGAACAGAAACTAAGTAATCAATCAATCAATCAATCAATCAATCAATATATATATATATATATATATATATATATAATTGTTATTTATGAAAGTATATTTCACAGTTAGATATTCCCTTTTAAAAACTGCTCAATACAATAGTAGAGCATAAATATATGGTAATTATTATAATTATAATACTAACTGCATACTGCATTATTCTTTTTCTTCTTCTTCTTCTTTTTATTCTTCTTCTTATTATTATTACATTTATCGAGATATGTGTGTGTGTGTGTGTGTGTGTTTTAACAGTAACACAAACAAATAGATTAACAGTCCACTGTTGATTCTATTTACTTTTTAAAGGGTTCTTCATATTTCGCAGAGAAATATACATTGTATTATTTTTAAAATAATAATTAAAAAGAAACATTGTTTATGATAATACAGGAACTACTTTGTTTTGGTAAAACTTGTCAGTACTTCATCATATCCTGAAAAGTAGTACCAGAACACAATAACTTTTGTGTTACAATCAACTGGGGGTTTATTATAAATTATTTATTTTTATATTTTATTTATTATAATTTTTATTATAAATTATTTATCATATATTTTATTGTGATTGTAATAAAATTATTACAGTACATACATACATACATACATACACACATATATATATATTGTTGTGGCGCGTTCCCACTGACACTTATGGTCTCTTCCAGTCATTATTGAAACCATAAGGTTTATACTCTCAGGGCAGTAGTTCCGAAGTAGCCCGCCAAGTAGGCGTGGCTTACTGCCACTCTTGTAGTTATATTTTCCTTGTTAAATACCATATGTTAAACCTATTATCCGTTGTCCGAGTTATTCTTTCGTGGCCCCACTATTGGATCTACATCAAAATGGCGACAAGATATTCGTACTCACCAAGGGATACTCCACCTCAATAAACCTTCGTTCGCGGCTCCTTTTCAAGGTTACAACATTACCACATCAAATTGACGTCGAGGATGTGCTCATCACCTCAAATAGCGTACGAATATCCGAGTTAACATTGACACATTAGCTCGTAACTGAGGATTCAAGCTTATAAAAGGGATACCCCTCCAAAATAAACTAGTGACTAAAATTTCGAATTACAAAATGGATATCCACTCTCAAGTCTGGAAACTCCAACAAACGATAATACAGCGTCGAACCAAAAAAAATTGTCTGTTCTCGACTTGAGGAAAATTTTATATGACAACTCTTATAATCAAGTCTCGAACAACAAAAAACGCATCATTTGGACGAACGGATAAATTTGAAAAAAGCACAGCCTCAAATCTATTCATGGTTGCAAAATCAAAGCTAAGTAGAAAAATTAAAATCTGTAACTAGATTTTTTTTCAAATAAAAATTCATTTTGTTTTTCTCCCCCTCACGAGCGAGAAAAAAATAGAAAAATATTGTGCATGCTTAGCATAAGTGCCTCAGAAGAAATTGTCGTTCTTCTGGAATACTTTTAAATCTAGGGTTTTTTTAAAAGGGTTAAAAAAAACTTCTTTCGTGGTCATTCGTACCACAGAAATTGCCAACAAATCCGCAAAGTACAAAGTTACCGTAACTACCGTCGCACACTCTTACTGTCAAGAAAGCGAGCTATTAGATGTGATATATCAGATAAATCTTTTTGGTAGCCATAATATAGTCCCACATAAATTAACAGAATGACGAGGAATACAAATTTACATACAAATTTACAGTAGGGATACTCCACATAACTATCAACGTAGAGATTTTTTTGTTATGGCTGTTTTCCAGTTCCACTTAAACTGGCGACTCTAGTCAGTATCGCCGTTATCGGCTAGCGACGAACAAAAGAATATAAATTAAGGAGTTACCCGACAACAACACGTGTTATAACTGAAAAAAAAAAGCCACTGCTTTAAAAACTGCCAAGTCAGACTACGAGTCAATAAATTATCAAATGAGAGAGATAAAAAATTAAAAGAAATGCACTACGCGCCATAACATAAATGAAGGAAAAAAGAATTCGAATATACTGGGTAATTCATTGCAAACTCTAACAAGGATTCGAATGCGCAGAGCAATTCATTGCAAACAGTAGAATACTGTGAAAGATAGAAATAAAACCCCGATAGGTTCTCGCTATCAAAAGTAATTCCTTACGCGTTACAGCATAAATGGAAGAATTGAAAAGGAAAAACTTAAAAGTTTTCCTGTTAATAAATTAAAAGTTTCTTTTTGTACAGCTTATCGCCGTATAAAAATAAACTCAATCTCTTCTGGCAGGTGGAAAAGACTTCTGGCAGGTGGAAATTCCCTTCTGTCGGTGTTTTTTTTTTTTTTCAAAATAAGAAACTATCTCTTAGAAGAAAAAAAAGAATATCAGTTTTTTTTTTCTTTTCCCCCTCAGAGTTGGGAAAATGTTTTTTTCTAAACACCACACTACGCCGTGTATATATATATATATATATATATATATATATATATATATATATAAATTTCAATTAACTTTCTCGTGTCGGCAGGAAAATCAAAAGCAAATTCCTCGGAGAAAGAATCAAAACATCAACTAAATATTTGTTTCTAGCAGAAAAAAAACAAAACGAAACTAAGGAAGAAAAAATGGGTCGCAAAAAGAAGAAAATATAACTTAACGGTAACTAAAATTCATTCTAAGAAAGTAAAAAAAACCTTGACGGTAACTAAAAAGAAGAAAAAGACTGAAATTACCAAGAAATTTACATGCAAATGAAAATTAACAGCCGACACCAAACAATAAGAAGGCAGTTTGCAGAAAAAAAAAACTTCACAGTCGACAAAAAATAATTATAAGAAGGCAATTTGCACACAAATACAAAAAGTGAACAGACGACAACAAAAGAATTGAAGAGTCAACAAACCCACAAGCTAAACAGTACACATTAATTTCCAGCAGACACTGGAGTCCTCTACATAATCCAATAAAAGGACTGCGTGAACCTTTTTACAGGTAAAAAGATTAGGGAGGGGTGTTGTGGGCGCGTACCCACTGACACTTATGGACTCTTCCAGTCATTATTTAAACCATAAGGTTTATACTCTCAGGGCAGTAGTTCCGGGATCAGCCCGCCAGGTAGGCGTGGCTTACTGCCACTCTTGTACTTATATTTTTCCTTGTTAAATACAATATGTTAAACCTATTATCCGTTGTCCGAATTATTCTTTCGTGGCCCCACTATCGGATCCACATCATATATATATATATATATATATATATATATATATATATATATATAGTATTGTAATATTTTTATTACAATGAATTATAAAGTAATTTATCACGACAAAAATTTCTTGTTTCAGAGCATTGTTCTTCATCTTCGGGTGATATTTTAAACAAATGGTGAAATGATTTATTTTAGAAAATAAAACCGAACTGATGATAATTTTGAAAGTTAAGGAGATGGAGTGGGAAAAGCTGAGTAATATCGTTATAGTTGTGCCTGGATTACTCATCAAAATTTAGAATTAGGTTGAACTATGAAGGTGAACGCTTAGGTCGTATAAAGGTGAGTTGTTTTATTATGTCATGATAAAATGTCACTCTTTTTCTGGGGAAACTACATATTTAGAATACATATATACGTATTCAAATGCATACAGAGTGAGTTTCAACGACAGGTCAGATTTTAAGTGTTTAGAGAGGTTTATTTCAATACTGCAGAATTATGTTAATAGGGCTTGTTGGTCATATTAAGTAAGCAAGTATAGTATGCTAAGTTATACTAGAGTTAGACAAAACAAGTAATACTGCATGGATCATTAACTATTAATAGAAGCATAAAATATACATGAAAATTATAATTATTCAAATTTTAAAACTGAAATATTTACAGTGTTTACATAATACTGTTAATTCATTTCTATGGTTCAGTAGAACTTCATTTTTAGGAAACTTTATAATATACAGATTTTCATTTAGGCACTGAGGACAAACGTTTCACATTTTTTTTTATTTTTCAATTTACATTGGATTTTTTTATTTTATTTTTTAACTGCTAAAACACGCAACAAGGGATGTTTGGTTTTGGTACTCGTTATTGCCGAAAAAAGTAAAAAGTGGTACCATCACTGCTTAAAAGTGTTTTTAGAAGAATCAATGTAAAAGAAAATTCATGATTCGGTTTTCAGTAGATGGTATAGCACATTAATAAACAATGAAATTTTTAGACACCTATTTTCTAGTAGGCAACCATTACGATTTCGACAATTACATAAATTTTTATTACTATTGTTTTCTGTTTTGGAATAATTATTGTTACTTGGATTAATGTGCTGATTTAAGAAAAGTTTTTTCTAGATTATTTGTTCAACTATAATTTAATTCATGGTTTATTTTTTATTAAGAGATTTACTTAGAAGATTATTACTAGGAAATGATTCTTAATTAAACTGAAAAACTTCTGCCCTAACTTAGGGCATACCATTCGTTTAAACGGGGATGTATAACAAATGATTTTTTATTGTGTTTTGTTTCTGTTATGGTTCTATTGTTTTCTCTATTTGATGTAATGGCTTTTATATCCGCATTATTATAAAATCGCTATGTTTATAAAATACGTCTTCAATGGATGAGTTTTTACTAATTCTATATTCTATAGAAGAGGGCAAATGTTTAATTAAAGATAGGACTTCATTAGATTTTGGGTGCATGCACAATGGATATGCGTTAAATTTCATGTATGGTTGGTCAGTATTATTTAATAAGTCTAGTGTTACATTGAGAAAGTTTACTATTTTTAAATTAATGTTGATCATTACTTTTAAAATTCCTATCAGTTTTAAAATGTGTTGAATCGATTACTACCATAAAGCCATCACCTCTATATAATCAAAAGTATTATATAATCAAAATTATATAATCAAAAGTATTATTTAATAAGTCTAGTGTTACATTGAGAAAGTTTACTATGTTTAAATTAATGTTGATCATTACTTTTAAAATTCCTATCAGTTTTAAAATGTGTTGAATCGATTACTACCATAAAGCCATCACCTCTATATAATCAAAAGTATTATATAATCAAAATTATATAATCAAAAGTATTATTTAATAAGTCTAGTGTTACATTGAGAAAGTTTACTATTTTTAAATTAATGTTGATCATTACTTTTAAAATTCCTATCAGTTTTAAAATGTGTTGAATCGATTAAGACCACGCAGAGACTAACGATCCCATAGTAATGACAAATTGGTCACTTGAATTATTCTATATTCATTGTTCTTGGTTGTGGATGAGGGCGAATGTTTTGAAAGAGAAAAGTGGGGAAAATCTATTCTTAGACGAAGCGTGTTATCCTTTGAGGGGAAAAAGCCCTTCAGAGAACATAGTCGGCTAATAATAGTTTGTTCATCTTGTCTATTTTTATTAACGTTATTCCTTCACAGATACACTCTATCGGAAAATAATTTATACACTCACACACTCAGACACACACACACACACACACACACACACACACACACACACACACACACACACACACACACACGTATGTGTTTTCTGCGTAGTTTTGTGTGAATAAGTTACCGCAGTGTTTGACAGTCTTGTACACTGTGTGTGCATAAATAGATGGTACCGCTCCCGAGAGAGATATAAACCCAAATCCAGTGGAGAGCCAACAGTTCTTAAGTAACGGGCTGAATGTGATTAAGATAGTAAATGTTTCCTTTCTCAACATTTCTCTGCCAATAAATATTCACTGCCCTATAAGATGACTTTCATAAGATGACTTTCCCTAACTTAAATGTTTTTGGGCCAGTAACACATGTAGACGTTTTTAAATGGATTTCTTTTTCGATAAGATTTCTCATTACAAAAACGTTATTTTTGTTGTTAAAGGTGTTTGAGTTGCTATGGCATTTTTTTTTATTCAATCTATCTTGCATTCCTATGTTTTCTGGGCATAAATTGTATAAAATTATCAAATCTTTTATATATTCGATAGCTTTCGGCTATTTTACTAGCAATTATCAAGTTTTTTTTTATTTTAGCTAATATTTAGATTTCTTTATATATGTATATCTGTAGCGATGGGTACCTTTTTTTGTTTTGCTTTCCAAACACCGTACTCATATTTGATATTAATGAGTGTAGGTTTTTGTTATTGATTAATAAAAAATTCCTTATTTTTTAACTTTTTTTACATATGTTTTAGGTTTCTTATGTTCGTATTTTCTACAATTGAGCTGCGGAGAGTCTGTGTGTGTGTGTGCGTTTAAATGTGTCCTGAGTTATATTCAAAGAGACGTAAAGTTAGTCTTCTTGATAGGAATATAGCTGAATAATCAATATAATTATTCATGAATTTGGTTTGATAAAGAACAATATTTCTTAAGAAAGTATTTAAATTAAAAATAATATTGTTCCTGCGTAATTTAGATTTTTGAGATGAACGAGCAAAATATTTTTTTTTCTTAAAGCCTTAAATTAATAACGATCGATTGAAAAATTTTATTAAAAAAAGGTTGTTTCTCTTGTAATATATTACATTGAACAGCAGTTAATTGACAGATACATCAGGCCGTAGATTGAGTAAAAAAAAAATGACGAGCGTGGATGAGAGATATATCCGGCTGTAGATGATGTCAACAAAGTGAAACAAAAATAAACCCAAGCGACAAACTGGCGAGATGTGGTTAATTTATACAAGTCATCGATAAAAGACAACCAAGGACAAGAGTGACTGACAGACATATCCTGCTGTAGATGACGACGACAAAGTGACACCCCGAAAAAGGAAAAATGAGTGAGAGTTCTAAGACTATATATTCTAAAATTTTTGTCTGAAAGGACATAATTTAGCTAACGCCGACAGCTCTTTCGTATGTGCAAACTCGTTCCGGCTGCTTTCCTGCTCTACACAACCATCACCGTCAAAGAATAAAAATATAAGACTATATTTTTATATATTCATGTTGTCTTTTGTGTACATCCAGCGGCGGTATATAGCACTTCTGACAGGAATCGATCGTGCATCTCTTTTTTATCAAGAAGAGCGTTTCTTTAACTGAAACATGTCTTTATCGACTCAAGCACACCGGCCGAGATGATAGAACAAGGTCGGAATTTCTTATATAAGGACTACAAATTGTTTTAGAATCTATATCCGCTAACATCAGTTTCCTATGCGCATCTACTAAAAATAAGTTTAACATTAAACTCTGCATATATCATGGAGAAGAATTTGTCCATTTCTAAATTCACAGAAACAGTTATTGTTAGTAACTGAGTGGATTAAAACTAGAAATTTGCTTTTAATGTCCGAAAAATATGCTGATTATTTGAAAAAGCCTGATGACAAGAGAAATTATTTCAAAATATTTTGTACATTTTATCGTAATTTTCAAAAACAGAAAACGTTATAAAAATAGCTTAGTAATATAAACCAAATCGTTCATATTCAGGAGCGTTATCGATAAAAATGAATCTTCATAGATGTTGATAATAAAAATAAATCGATATGATATATATATATATATATATATATATATATATATATATATATATATATATATATATATATATTAAAAATAACTTTAATCCAAACTGAAACTTAGGAAGGTAAATCCCAAAAACCTGATCCTAATTAATATTAAAATTTTGATATTAAAAAATGATACAGGTGGAGAGTTCAATGTAATTAAAATTACAGAGCTAATATAAAATAAAATAAGTTTACAAAGTTCAAAATTGTAGTTGTCTGATCATTTCAACATGAAATCCCTAAGAGAGATTTCACATATCGTCAACAACAAACACTTTTTCAAAATGAAAAAAATAAAAAAAGACGGTTAAGAATTTACGTCACAAAAAATTTTGATTTGCAATTAACGTCTTTTTTAAGATTTTACTTTTAGATAGAGATGTAATGAAACATTTGAAAATCTGGCTTCGTCTAGCTTTACAGGGGGAAGGGGTTAACAGATGGAATAGTAAGTGTTTTTAAACTGAGAAAATCGGTTAGGCAAAACAGAAATGAATGTTGAATTGATCATACAACTACAATTTTGAACATTGAAAACTTATTTTATATATATATATATATATATATAGTGTATCGAGGCAACAGATAATTTTCTAAACATATACTGTTAAATATAAGAGACAATGAATGTTTATTATGTTTAATCATGAGTTCTAAACATCGTATTTTGGCTTTAATTTCAGGTAAAACTAAAGACGAAAATTCTCCAACATTTGGATAATCCTTTATTGAAGATGGCACATGTGAGCCGAAAGCTTAGAATCAACTTAATAATGGATTAACCAAACGTTGGAAAATTTTTGTCTTTATTTTTACCTGAAATTAAAGCCAAAATACGATGTTTAGAACGGCTCATGATTAGACATAATAGACATTCATTGTCTCTTATATTTAACAGTATATGTTTAGAATATATATATATATATATATATATCATCTCTGTTAACTTTGAAATTTTATATGGGATTAATGTTCAGAAAGGAAGTATAATTTTTTGCAATAAAATCGTTGACGACTTACCCGACGCAGACTGTAAATTCAGCCAGTAGAATTACAAGTTTTTAATTGTCATAGATTCAATAAAAGCGACTTATGTCTATATTAACCGCCATTGACAGTAATAGCTTACAAACTTTCCCTACCCAAATCCTAAGACTCATCAATTAGCTTTTAGCAATAGTAAGAATTTATTACTATCATAAAATTTATATGAACATTACAAAGTGCTTAATAATAATTTACACACAAACACATAGACACAAACACGCCCAAACACACACACATATATATATATATATATATATATATATATATATATGTCATCCATATACAAACCTGTTTCACTGTATCACAGCTCATCATTGTCCGGTTTAGTGTTCGTCAGAGTTGCTACCCCCTGAGCCAGAGCCGCGTGGAATCAGAGAAAGTATATTTATTGTATATAAGTAGATGTAGCATGGATTTTCCCGTCGAATTCGACATATGAGGATCTGACTGATTAATTGTTTCAGTCCTGAAATTAAAGTAAACCGTTAGAAGACCCACACAAGTGATTTGATTAAAGTATTGAAGGCTTGTGCAGAAGCATCCACACTTTTTGGAAATATTGATAATACTCAGTCGGCGCATATAAATGCCACAGATGAAGCAGACAATAGACCTCAGGATTTTTAATTATCCCACAACTGTTTGCCACTACCTGCTGCGGTAGACTGGTTGCCAACCAAGGCTATAGAACCCAATCTGTTCTGGTATTTAACCCATAAATGGAGGGAAGAGACTGATTAATACCATTCCCAGAGTATTAGCGCGTAAGTGAATGCAGGGTATTCAACTGGAATTCGGACTCGGCTACCCCGATTTCTAGTTTCATGCCGATATCCACTGTACCACAACGTATATCCATCAAGAAACACTTACAGCAACTGGTATTCCAGGGTCAGTACTTAGACGTATGAGGAGTTGGCAGCCTAATTGCCTCAGTTATGAAACCAAGGTAAACAACTAGAAGACCCACACAATGATTTGATTGGAGTGGTGAAGTGCAGAAATATCCACACTTTCCGGAACGACTGCTACACTCAGTCGGTGCATATAAATGCCACAGATGAAGCAGACAATAGACCTCGGGATGTTTAAAAAATTATCCTGCAACAAGTTGTCACTACCTACTGCGGTAGACTGGTTGCCAGCGAAGGCTATAGAACCCAATCTTTTCAGTTATTTAACCCGTTATTGGCTAAATGATAGAAAAGATTGGAGGGAAGAGACTGATTAATACCTTTCCCAAGGGTATTTGTGCGTAAGTGAATGCAATGAATTCAACTGGAATTCGAACTCGACTTTCCGATTTCTTGTTTCCACTGCCCACAATGCACACACACACACACACACACACACACACACACACACACACATACATATATATATATATATATATATATATATATATATATATATATATATATATATATACGGAAATCTGCACAGACAGCTTATATTAAATTCTTCTACAAACTTTGGGGACATGTTTCTGAAACGAAAAGAAGGACAAAAGTCTATATAAACGTATGTCCACAAATATTCAAGTGATCACCTATCTAGGTACTGACTAGGCTCGATGTTGCTTGTCTGCGTCGATAGTGCGAGAACCGATGTAAGCCTTGTCTTGTCTGGATATCTTTGCCTGACTTTCCACTAAGAACCGACTCTGTATTAAGTGATATGCATTTAATTTCATTCATAGTTTTCTAATATCATCTCCCAACTGGATCTTCACGTATAACATATTTCTTTACATATTTCAACGCTATATGTCGATAAGCCTAATACGGAGAGTATTGATGAAATTAGGGAGGCCGTTGACAAAAATTAGAAACAATAAATATCCAAGAATGGAGTCCTGCATTAAATCAAAAAAAGATGGAGAGGAGTGGCCGTTCCAGACAACTTTGATTTAGCGATTTGATAAGAAAGACTGGATTGTTTCGAAAAGTGCTTCGACAGTTTTGTAAGAAGAGTTTTCTGCTCCATGCCAAAATATTCTACTAAACTCATAGGTGGGTGATTTATCCAAGAAAAGAACAACTAATTCGACACAGCAACTCTCGTTCTGGTGACAATAACCACCTAGCCATCTTAACAAGACGCTGGCAAATATTTGCCAAAACCGTAACAGGCCTGTTCTAAAACAAGACCATTTACAAAGATTAAATATACTTTTAATTATATACTAATTATAGCAGTGTAGCCCGGCCTTGCTCGGGTGTAATGAAAGCTTTAAAACTAATCTATGGTACAGAAGCTCAGACTCTTTGGAAGTTGGCACGAAAGACTAAAAAGCAATAGTTATTTCCAGTTAAAGCGAAACCGTAGACTAAAAGAAACATGAATGTATGTGAGTCAAATTTTGATTTCCTGGTATCGATATCAAATAAGTTTTTTCATCGTAAACTGAATTTTGAAGGCTAAATAAGGCATCTGAGTAAATGGTATCATGGCTTGGACTAAAAACTACAATTATATCTGCTTAGAGGCAAACACGAAGCAAAAACTAAAATAAAAGGGCTGAAAAAAATACAGACATACAGGCAGAAAATAGATACACACACAAGCATCTTGTCTTTATATATATATATATATATATATATATATATATATATATATATATATTATCGATTTTCTGCACTATTGTAATAACTGCAACCTTGAAACTTCTGAATGTCGTTTCTTATGTCGTTGTCTATGAGTGTATCAGATTTGATTAAAATCGGACTTCTACAACCTGATTTATTCGATTACAGATGTTCGATATTTATCGGGGGTACCTCGACACAAAAGCTAGCTAAGAACATTCGCTGACGCTTATAGTACAAGTGTGTAAATTCTCAAGAAAATCGGTTTAGCCATTTCGGAGTCTATAGGTAACGGACACAAACACACAGACACACAGACACACAGACACACAAACATACCTTCACACACAGACAAAGTTCCATTTATAAATAAGTTTAGAATTTTTTTTTAATTATACGGAATGAATTTTATATCATTTCAAAATTATAATCTGACTCATAATATTACCTGCTGTCACTGTGACTGCTAATCGCCAAGGATATGAGATTTTCTTTTCTTATTTGTTTTTTCTCTTATCATCGTAAAATATCGCGTATTATTTATGACAATATCTTCATATTTTTAAGGTACTTTTGAAATGTTTTGGTGCATTCAAAATGAGGATCGTTAGTTAGCATTAAAAGTTCTAATTTATGAGCTAATTGGATGGTTTCCTAAATGACTTTAGTCGATATGAAAAGCTCCGGTTCATTTGCTTCAATAGTAGAAATTCTTTCAGTTCAATCATCTTTTGCATTTTTCTTTATCGATTTCAAACTCCATAAAAATCCTTCAATATCCCAAATTCATTTGAATGCATCTGAATTGTTTATGATACTATAAATCTCTTCTATTCATGATTGAATTGCTTTTCCAATTCCATGTCTTTCACATCGGAGTCCCTTCCAGCAAACGTTTTCTGTACTGAAAATAGTTTAAATCCAAAATTATAATTTTTTTCTCTCCGTAATTACAGAAGAGAAAATTAATCCATTATGACTGATATTTTTCTCGGCAGTTTAATATATTTTTAAATATTCTCCATTTATAGCCTGTATTAGTAATTACATTTAACACTCCAATTCAAAATAATATTATATAATAAATTAAATTTATTTTTTTAACATTATTTCTAATTGATACTCGGATTTAAGTAGATATTTTGCTTTTTTACTTAAACTGTATATATATATATAGTAAAGTTTTGTAATATGAAGCAGTGTGTATATTAGATGTATGGTTAGATCTTGAATGTCTTAAAAGTCACTCAAACAGACACACGTTCACTCTGCCATTCTGAAAATGGGATTTTGATCTCGAAATATTAATGGATAATAAATAGTTAATACCCCAAATCTTCTTCACCTTCCTTTATTTTACTAAACACATTGTGACAGCCTTCAAGATCTAACCATACATGCATATATATGCTTTATTATTTATGGGAAATTTGTTAAGGAAATCGTGTCATTTAGCAAGATTCGAACATGCGATCCTTAACAACATAAGAAAGCCACCATTTAATCTGGTGCCTCTTAGACTATTCGACCACGAAGGATTTCACAGTCTACACGAAGTCAAATAAAGCCTTATATAAAAATCTTTAATTTATCGTAAATAATTTTTTCTGAAACGTATCGTAATATATACGAATTTAAACAATGTTAAGGAAAGTTCCGTAGATTAACGAAATGGAATTAACAAGCGACATATTTAATTTATTTTTTGGAACATTTTTTAATCGGTACTCGTATTTGAACAGATATTATGTTGTTTTTTTTTTTACTTAAACAGTTTTCTTTTGATATTGCACTAACCGTAAGTTCTATGTAAATAGTCTCTTCTCTCGTACTTTTCAATTATAGAAATATATTTCGTTTTCCTGCTTTCCAGTCAACTTTGATTTACATAAATTTAACTGCAATGTCATTCGTTATCTTTTGTATTTTTAATTCATGTTTTTTGTTGTGTTCTGCTAGAAATAATGTTGCCAGATTCTTCTGTACTTAATAACCTTTGCGTTCAAAGGACTTTATTCACTTGCGTAGGTGAAATGATTAAAATAATTATTGAAATACGATCAATCAACATAAGCCGATATACTGAATGATTTTGATAAGTTTATCATTTAGAAATAAAAAACACTGATATAAATATTTAAGTAGTAGCAGTACAGCCCGGCGTTGCGCGGGTGTAATGAAAGCTTTAAAACTAATCCATGATCCTTGAGCTCAGACTCAGCCTAAAGAATATTTGTGTGAAATTTGCTGAGAATCGGATAAAAATGGTGGACTTGTATTAAGGACATACAGGCAGATAAACAGACACACACACAAACATCTTGCCTTAAATATATATATATATTGTCGATTTCCTGCACTATTGTAAGAACTGCAACCTTGAAACTTCTGAATATGGTTTCTTATGTCTTAGTCTATGAGTGTATCAAATTTGATTAAAATTAGACCACTCCTTTTATAACCCGATTTTTTCGATTATCGATTTTCGATATTTATCGTGGGTACCTACACACAAAACCTAGCTAAGAACACTTGCACAAATAGTACAAGTGTGTAAATTTTCAAGAAAATCCGTTCAGCCGTTTCGGAATCTATAAGTAACGGAAACACACACACACACACACACACACACAAAGTTGCATTTATACATAAGTTTAGATTTAGATAGAATTTCTTTAGTACAAAATGGTAACAATTTGTAGAAATAAATAAGTTTAGATAATCATATAATGTCTATACTACTGTGACGAGATAGTATTTACATTGTTAGGACTGTTTTCCTCATCTTTATTGCCATGTTTACGACGTTAGCACCTGAAGAAGGCCAGAGCGTACAACCGTCGAAACGTCGTAAACATAGCAATAAAGATGTGGACAACAGTCCTAACAATGTAAATAATATAAATTTATAATTTAGAAATAATCTTATTTATTATCTATTTATACTATTTACAGAATTTAGACTGTTGCCATATATTATATTTATGTTCACTATAGTTTGTCTTTTGTGTGCTTCGGCCTTCTTCAGGTGATATATGGGGGAATTTCAAACCTAACCCTTTATTTAATCCGCGGGAATTGTTCTAATTTCACCTGTAGTCAGTCAAGGGTTATACGTAATAAACGGTTGGGAGAGCATGTCTCGAAATACTGCGGTAGACTGTTTGCTATCCAAGGCTATAGAACCTGATCTATCATGCTATTTAACCCATAGATGGATGAATAAGCGATAGATTCATGCCCTTTCCGAAAGTATTTCCGGATATGTGAAGGCAATGAGTTTAACTGGAATTCGAACTTGGCTCTCCGATTTCTCGTTCTGAGTCAATAGCCACTGCGCCACAACCCTCATCCTATATATAGAGAGAGACATAAAGATATATATATATATAGAGATGTCTATGAATGAGAATAAGAGAGATACATACATATCAATAAAGATCATTTATGTGTAGATAGAAATTAATTGCGTATATTCTGATATAATTTGTCTCACTTTACGGAAGAAGCGTCTAACACGAAGTTGGTATCTGTCAATCATTACAGGCAACATTTTTTGCCTCTCATAAGCATGGACCAAGCAATTCTCCCTGAGACCAATATACTGCGCCTCCTCGGCCTTATCTTCTCTTCCGATCTGAAATGGAACCATTACTTTGAGCCAATAGCTAAATCCTCTGCTAGGACGTTTGGATCACTGTGTCAGGCAGGATGTTTTTTTTTCCGTCTGAATCCATCTTGCACATATACAAATTAACCACCCGTCCGTGCATGGAATACTGCTATCATATATGGTAAGGCACCCCGGATGTTCATCTCATTTTACCATTGAAGACCCTTAAATATACAGAGGTATGTCAATTAGATACATCATGGTGAAAGTCTTAATGAACATTATATTAACTAGGCATTTGGTTTTCATTTTGGTAATAAATGTAATGGCATAGATGTCACCGAAGAATTACAAGCATAAATTTTGAATAGGAAATTGTACAACTGACTTGTCGACCTCACAGCCGTATATAAATACATCACTAGAGACTTCCTCTTTGTATACATTACCCACATTCTAAACACCGATTCCACTGAATACAGCGATCTAACAAAGAAAAGAGTACTGGATGTCAGTTCATCAATATGGCAGTAAATGCTGGACAATATCATCAGAGAAGAAGGAAAAACTTGAAGCAATTGAAATGTGGTTCTACAGAAGGATGCTGCGGATATCATGGATCGAGCATGTGAGCAATGATGAGGTTTTTGAAAGGATAGAAACGAAAAGGAAATTAATACTGAGCATCAGTAAGAGAGAGCTAAAGTTCGTGGGATATGCAATAAAGAAAGAGGGCTTGAAAAACCTGTTACTAACAGGCCAGAGAGCGGGAAAAAGAGACATGAGAACGCAACGATAACATATTTAAAGGACTTGATCAGGTGGATGACAGAACGAGGGTTGTGTGGTGTAAAAGGAAAAAGCGTGCTAAGGGCCACCAGGGATAGAGGACACGGGAAGCCATAAATCATAAATGCCTATATCATGAAATGACAGTGCACATAGAAGAAGAAGAAGAAGAAGAAGAAGAAGAAGAAGAAGAAGAAGAAGAAGAAGAAGAAGAAAGGAACTATATCAATCTACGAAATATTAAATGTCTGGCGAGAACACCAGCATGGAAATAATTGAATGTCAAGGAGGAAATGAAAGAGAAAGCTTCTTTAATCTCTTACAAGACTATGTCCCAAGCAGTTACTAATACAAATGTGATGAGAACGGCACTGATCATCTAAGCACAGTATCTAAAACGAATCTGCCAATAGAAAGCAACGATCCTGATTTTCCACCAGACGGCAATGTACTGATGTTTAGGGAAGCTATGCTGATGACATACGTATCCATAATTCGGATAAAAATAAAAGAATCCTTCTTCTTCTTCTTCTATGTGCCCTGTCCCTTCAGGACGTAGGCGATCATGGATCTCCACGTCTCCCTATCCCTTGTGGCTCTTAGTATGTTTGCTCCTGTTGCTCCTGGCAACCCCCGTTCCGTCATCCACCTGATCAGACCCTGCAGATATGTTATCCGCTGCCTTCCTCTGTCTCTCCTTCCTTCTATCTGACCAGTCAGTATCAGGTTCTCCAGGCTCTCCTTCCTCATTGCATGTCCCAGGAACTTCAGTTGTCTCTTCCTGATGCTCAGCATCAATTTCCTTTTTGTTGCCATTCTTTCTAACACTTCGTCGTTGCTTGTATGCTCAGTCCACGATATCCGTAGCATCCTTCTGTAGAACCACATTTCGGCCGCTTCCAGTTTTGTCCTCATTTTCGATGATATTGTCCAGCATTCACAGCCGTATTGAAGAACTGACATCACGTAGCAGTCTAGCACTCTTTTCTTCGTTTCTATTGAGATCTTCCTGTTTGTTAGTATTTTGCTTATCTTCTGGAACGCGTCCTTTGCCATGCCAATTCGCCTTCGGATCTCCGTGTCGCACTTTCTATCTTCTGTTAGAACACTTCCTAGGTACTTAAATTCTTGGATTTGTTTGATTCTGTTATCCCCCACCTGTATTTGGCATTTTGGGTTATATCTTTTGCTGATGACCATGCACTCAGTTTTCTTAAAGTTTATTTGTAGTCCCTTCTTGTCACTCTCCACTGCTACTTTCTGTATGAGATCTTGTAGTTTCCTTTCCGTGTCCGCAATCAGCACTGTATCGTCCGCGCATCTTATGTTGTTCAGGTTGTGGTCTCCAATAACAAATCCTGGTGTGTCATCTAGGGTCCTCAAAATATTCTCGCTGTATAGGTTGAACAAATCCGGTGAAAAGACACATCCTTGTCTTACGCCTTTTTCTATCTTTGTGTATCTACTGAGGTCGTTACCTGTCCGTATGCAGGCCGTTTGCTGCCAGTAGAGATTCTTGATTATTCTTATATCTTTGCCGAAAATGTCGAGGTTGCCTATCATTTCCATCAGTGTCGTATTTTGTCGAATGCTTTCGCGTAATCAATGAAGCATAGGTACAAGTGTTTCTTCATTTGTAATGCCCTTTCAGAGAGCATCCTAATCATGAATATGGCGTTCCTTGTTCCAGTGTCTTTGACGAACCTGCACTGTTCCTGGCCTATCTCTGGTCTATCTCTGGTCTGATTCTGCTTATTTACCGTTTTATTACACGACAATCTGTAGGATATTTTTGTACTTTTCTTTTAGTGTCTACTATCAACACTGTGTCATCTGCATATCTCATGTTATTAACTAGCAGTATAGCCCGGCATTGCTCGGGTGTAATGAAAGCTTTAAAACTAATCCATGGTCCTGGATCTCAGACTCTTTGGAAGTTGGCACGAAAGACTAAAAAGCAATAGTTGTTTCCAGTTAAAGCGAAACCGTAGACTGAAATAAAAATGAATGGATGTAAGTCAAATTTTGATTTCCTGGTATCGATATCAAATACGTTTTTTCGTCGTAAACTGAATTTTGAAATAAATAAGTCATCTGAGTAAATGGTATCATGGCTGAGACTAAGAACTAAAATTATACCTACTTAGAGCCAAACCCAAAGCAAAAACTAAAGTAAAAGGGCTGAAAAATACAGACATACAGGCAGATAAACAGACCCACACAAAAACATCTTCTCTTTTATATGTATATATATTATCGATTTTCTGCATGATTGTAAGAACTGCAACCTTGAAATTTCTGAATATTGTTTCTTATGTCTTTGTCTGTGAGTGTATAAAATTTGATTAAAATCGGACCACTCCTTCTATAACCCGATTTTTTTTATTATCGATTTTTATCAGGGGTATATCGACACAAAACCTAACTAAGAACACTCGCAGACGCTTATAGTATAACTGTAAATTTTCAAGAAAAGGCGTTTCGGAGTCTATAGCTAACGGACACACACACACAGACACACACAGACAAAGTTCCATTTATAAATAAGTCTAGATATTGTAGCTGCTCTATGGGTTAAATAAGACCGGTGAGAAGCCGTATATTTCACTTTTGACCATTTCTGTCTCTGCATACCTGCAGAACATATTTTCTATCATGATGCATGAATCATGTTAATTTTTTTTTTTTTACAATAACAAAATTATTATATGCACGTATAGAGAGTGTGTCATGATGAGTTGCAATGGATCTTGGAATGCACAAACCCGGACATAATTTCCCTTGTGAAAATTTTTGTTAAGATCTCCACTTCTCGAAGTGCGCTCTCCAATCAAAGGAACGTGACGATTTTTAACGATGAAAAGATTAAGTAATTATCTGAGCAAAGCAGTGTCCCAAAACGACTAAGATGACCAGGCAGCTATTACTCCAAATAATAATATTGGACAGAAATCTTATTACATTATACATACTATATATATATATACATCATATATATATATATATATATATATATATATATATATATATAGATATAGATATATATATCTGAGTGAGTACAGAACGAGGAGAGAAAAGATTTTTTTTTCCCGTCCAAAACATTAATCTAAAACAGTGCTCGATATATGATGCATAGAGCTCTGAATATTTATTATAAATTATGTTTTAGAACATGTACATAATTATTCTATATACGTCCTCTTCTCTACAGTCATATGTTTGTTTCTAGCACTGTTTTAAATTAATGTTTTGGACGGGAAAAAAATATTATTTTCTCTCCTCGTTCTGTACTCACTCAGATGATATGTTGGAATCCCAACATTGAAACAAACATATGACTGTAGAGAAGAGGACATATATAGAAAAATTATGTACAAGTTCTAAAACATAATTTATAATATATATATATATATATATATATATATACATATATATATAACATAATGATGATCCACGTATACTGTCTTAATATGTATAGGAAAAACTACTAAAAAGTTGAAAGTTTTTTTGTTGTTAAATACTGGATTTTAAAATTAAATACATATAGCCTAGGGTTATATAGGGACTTAGGTATTTTGAATCTTTATAAATATTTCAATAGTTAAAAAATTTTTAGATACACTTAAAATTTTTTCTTTAAAAAACATTTAAAAGTATTATAACAGTTACGTTTACATTTAAAAATATCCAGAAACTCATCGCTTTCTACATCACGTGATGTAAACATCTCGCGACCAACGCTTCTCACAACGAATGCTTCTAGTTCAAATTTTAAAACCATTTATACCTGATGAAAGGCCGAGGCCGGTCTGAAACATCAAATATATATATATATATATATATATATATATATATATATATATATATATAATAGAAATAAATAAATACTGTCAAAAAATAAATTTTTAAACTTGCAACTTTTTAGTAGTTTTTCCAATATATATATATATATATATATATATATATATATATATATATATAATCAGTAAAAAGTTTGGATATTTTACAAATCCAC
Organism: Ascarosepion bandense; assembly: GCA_037127315.1. NCBI lineage: Eukaryota > Metazoa > Mollusca > Cephalopoda > Sepiida > Sepiidae > Ascarosepion > Ascarosepion bandense. The sequence continues at coordinate 2,636,485 of JBBBDQ010001269.1, forward strand.
GGGTAATAAATATTTCGCAGCCAACGCCTCTCTTCCGACCCAAATCATACAACAGTCAATTTTTAAAATCATCCAGACAATAGTCACATGAAAAAAAATTTTTTTTTAATTTTTGAAAAGAAATAGAGAAACAAAAGGAAAACGAAAAGGGTAAAGGAGAAGGATGTTAAACTGAACTCATTGGATCGAAACGTAGAGTCTATGTTCTAAGATACATTACAAATTTTCGTTAAGAAAGCTAGATTATTGACCAGAATTGCAAGTCGTCTGTTTCTTGTTTTTTTGTTTTCACGTGACTATAAAGAAATAAAAGAACTGACAGGACAAAAAACCTGTTCTTCAACAGGATGTCTAAAATTCAAGGATGGAACAATCATTTTGGAGAAAGAGGAAATACTGTAACGATGGGAAGAATAAATAAAAGAGCATTTCCACGACAAGAGAGAGTAACCAATAATACGCAAAGATCAGAACGGACCGGAAATATTAAAGTGTGAAGTGGAATCTGCAATATTCAAACTGAATAGAAACAAAGCAGCTGGACCAGATGGCATAGAAATACTAAATGAAATTTATAATAGTAGTGTAATACCAGATGACTTCAGCAAGTCTATCTTCATAGCACTACCTAAGAAACCAGGACCAAACGAGTGTGAAATCCACAGAACCATCAGTTTAATGAGCCATATAACAAATCTGATCAGAATCCTAATGAACAGAGCTAAAAGCAGAATCAGGCCAGAGATAGGACAAGAGCATGGATATGTAAAATATCCAAACTTTTTCCTGATTATGCGCCTCACTTAAATGTAGCAAGAATTTTTTAACATTGAGTTCTTTTTGGAGTTTGTCTCCTCCGTTGGAATTTACCTTACAAAATACCAATGATTCTACGTTATATATATATATATATATATATATATATATATATAATTTATTTGGTTGAACATGATTAATAATTGATACTCATATTTGAGTACATATTATGTTTTAATCAAACAGTATATATATATATATATATATATTTATTTCTACGCCCTGATTATTTACGATACATTTTGTTACAAAAATGTGTATCATTATCGTAAACAATAAAGCAAATAGAACTATATATATATATATATATATATATATATATATTCTGTTTGTTTAAAAACAGAATATCTACTCAAATATGAGTATCGATTAAAAATAATGTTCAAACAAATAAACAAAATATCTAATATTAATTCGCAATACAAGAGAATGAAGGCTGTGATCAAAGGAAAAGGCTAATATGCTAAATATTAAATAAGTGTTTTTTCTTGTTAAAAGATGTATTGAGTAAATCAAATAAAATTACTTTAATAAAATTGTTTATTTTCTGTCAATATGCCTTTCAAAAGATAAAATAGTTGTTGTTCTAATACTTTTGCACAGTAGTGTATATACGTATATAGAACGGTAGTGTAAAGTGTAACAATGTATAAACAGAGAGATTAATATATATATATATATATATATATATATATATATATATAGTCATCCGCAGACAGATCTGTTTCGCTGTATCACAGCTCATCAGTACGGTTAGACTCCGATTGCTTTTAACCCAGGATTGAAACCCGACCGAAGTGGCGACAGTCGGCGATTCTATCTGTGTGTGTGTGTGTCTGTATGTGTGTGTGTATGTGTGTGTGTGTGTACGTTTTGTGCTTTGGGTTATGGTAATGTTTAGTTTTTTTACTAGTTTCACTGATAAAACTAATTTGACAATCAGATTTTTTCGCTTAAAGTGTTCGATATCGGGCTGGAAATAGAGTATTAATAGTTTTAGTGCAAAGAATTTTTCACTTTAACTGCGCAGGCTCATGCCGCTACAAAGTTCCGTGAGGACACCGTTAGGATTCCATCAGTCATTGGGGCTGATTTTCGCGCAAAAAATGTTTCCATTAGAGTTGTTCTCGCTGAGGTGATGTGTGGCTAAATTTATCCGTCGAAATGGCCATCCGATATAAGAAAATTTGAATATTTATATGTAATAAATATTTGTTCTGTAAATAAATAAATTTAATTAATTTTAGCCCTCTGGTTGTAACATTGTTAATATCAAGTATTAATAGGATCCTTTGGGATTTACTACAAAGCCGATACACACACACACACAGACATATATATATATATATATATATATATATATATATATATATATGAACGATACTAAAGTATTGTTGATTTTCAGCTACTTATGGTTTGGTACCTGGGAGGTGTTCTAACAGAAGACGGAAAGTGCGACGCAGAGATCTGAAGGCGAATAGGCATGCCAATGGAAGAATTCCAGAAGATGAGTAAAGTATTAAGAAACAGGAGGATTTCACTAGAAACAAAGAGGAGACAACTGGATTGTTATGTGATGTCGATTCTTCAATATGCCAGTGAATGTTTGGCAGCATCTTCGAAAATGAAGGAAAAACTTGAAGCAACTGAAATGTGGTTCTACAGACTGATGCTGCAAATATCATGGATCTAGCATGTGAACAATGATGAGGTTTTAGAAAGGATGGAAACGAAAAGGAAATTAATACTGAGCATCAGAAAGAGACAAATGAAGTTCCTGGGACACGCGATGAGGAAGGAGGGCTTGGAGGACCTGATTCTAACAGGCCAGATAGAGGGAAAAAGAGACAGGGGAAAGCAGCGGATAACATATTTGAAGGACATGATCAGGTGGATGACGGAACGAGGGTTGCATGGTGAAAGCCTCCTGAGAGCCACCAGGAATAGGGACATGTGGAAAGTCATGATTGCCTACGTCCTGAAAGGGAAGGGCACATAAAAGAAAAAGAAAGATATAGATAATTGCAGATTCCCGTAAGTTATCTCACTACATCAATAAGTTGATTATTGATATGAATGGACTAGTAAATGAATAGATGAAAAAATGATAAAAATGAAAATTTTAGGTAAGAGAAAGCATTCGGTGATCGGGAAAACAAACATAATTTTTTATTAGTTTCTATTTACAGTCATGGGCTCGGAAAATGTAAGGTTTAGAAAGTTAGCTCTATATGGTCGTTTTAATTAATACTCTAGTGGTTAAGAAAAAGGAAGGAAAGCTTCTATCAGACATAGATTAATTTGGGTTTACTTTTGAAAGGGTTTATATTATAACTTAAAAATTGAGATATGTGGCGGCATTTGCTTATGAATTCCTTACTTAAATTTAAAAGTAGGTTTTATTTAGTATACTTTATTATTTTAATTTTTTCAACTAAACATAGATTACATCTATCGCATAAGTATTTGCGGGTGCGGTCTGAACATATCAAATTCTAATTTACTAAGTGGTTTAGTCATTCTTTCATTTCCTAAAATCTTCAGGAAAGGGATGTAATTCATTTCTCCCCAAGCAAGACAAGACCGCCAGTAGTGCGGAGTGTGTTTCAGTGAGAGAAAAAAACTAGCTACAGGGATATTGAAGAAAGTAGAAAAAATAACATAATTCACAAAGATAGAAGATGGCAAATGACTTTAACACGATTTTTGGAGATCGTATTTTTCAGTGAAGCAAGGAAAGGAGAGGAAGTTGCACAGACGGGCAGTGCGAGAGAAGTGGTGGTTACATTAAATTAATTAATCGGCAAAAGAATGAGACCTAGTTGCCAATCTAGCAGAAGGCTTAAATTCATGTGATCGTGGCACCAGGGAATAACTTCGTCAGAGCAGTTGGCAAGAAAATATTTGCAGAAAAAAAGAGACCAATGCACGTCATATCGGTGAGAAAGTAACTTAAGTCAAGATGATATATAAGGACAAATTATTGCAGACCCATCTTTGGATTTTTTCGAGAACCTCGGGATGAATAGCAACAGCACCTGACCAGATATGGCAAAAGTATTCAATACACGGACGAATAATGTATATAGCAGCATGCATAGGGTCCAGTTAAAACTTACTGGTGCAACTCATTGCCGAGCTAACTTACCCTTCTGTGATTCGTGAAAAATAATTAGCGAAAGTGTTGCTTCAATTTTTTTGAATTCGGCCTTAAATTGTATTGTTTCCTTTAAAACACCGTGTATTTAGTTAGTTCTCCCACTGTTGTCTTTATAAAATATCCATCATTTTAAACAATTATGCGGCTGTCCAAAACTTGTTTTAGAAATCCTTTCATTGATGTTGTCAATATCGAACCACCAACGATGTATATCCTCTTAAGAATTTAATAAAAATCTACTCTCGGATGTTGGTTGTTTTCTTTTATGGCATATCAACACCTCGGTGGGTCATTAATTTATTGCGGCTAATACCTTTTACTTTCAACAATTTATTGTTGTTTTCATATAAATTTTGTGTCTAGTAATACTTTTTTCTTTTCGAGTATCAAGATTCATTGGGATTTGTTTTTAAGGGCAGGGTCCCCAAGTCCTACCCTGTTATCTAACCCATAAATTGAGAAAAGAGACGGATTAATACCTTTCCCAAGGCTATCGGTGCTTAAGTGAATGCAGGGTATTCAACTGGAATTCGAACTCGGCTAACCGATTTCCCTTTCCGAGTCATTAAACGCTTACAGCACCTGGTATTCCCAAGCGGCCACCCACCCAAGTACTGACCAGGCTCAACGTAGCTTAACTTTGGTGATCGAGCGAGAACCGGCGTAAGCCCACTCTCGGATGTAAACGAGCGTATAGATGACAATTTAATCGCTCGATACAGTAATCAATGTATTTTACATTCGCTAGCTTTGTGGAGAAGGCTATCTTTCGGTCAGTGCAAACAAATGAAAGATTTGGTATGTGCACCGTGGATGAATGTTCATTGAAAGATCTCTCTTCCACGGTATTACGTTGCACGCCTAACGTAGGAAGACGATTTAACCAATAAACATTACATAGGTATTATTCATTAAGTGATCATTTAATGATAGCGCAAGAAACGTACAATGCCACTGATTTGTTCAATGTCGTCCACATGATGGAATGCAGGCACTGGTCTTCTGTTGCTGTGACGTGCACTTTCCAAAAATATAGCATCGCCGGTTAGTCATGATCAACATGTGCAAGAATTCTCTGACATAATTCGTAGCCACCTGAACCCACACAATCTAAAACATCCCGACCGGCTCTGATTTAATAAAAAAATATACGTGTGTATTTACGTATTGATCATTGAAAATTATTGCAACTTGTCTTACAGTCTAAAGGACTAGACAAAGCATTTTATGGGATGTGGGTGCAGTGAATATCGTTTCGGAAAGAGAAATGGAAGAGCTGAGTTCGAATTCCAATTGAATTTAGTGCATTAACTAACGCGCAAATATCTTTGGGAAGATACTGATCCGGCACTTTCCTCCATTTATGGGTTAAATAACTGAACAGATTGGGTTCTATCGCCTTGGCTGGTAACTAGTCTACCGCAGTAAGTAATGGCAACCTACTGAAGGATAATCTTCTGTCCAGTCAGTCATATCTCTTTTGAGACATGATCGCACAAGAGTGTATCCCTCATGGAACTTAACTGATTGATTATGTCTTTAAGATGGTGAGTGATGTAGAATATTAAGGAAATATTTACTATTCCTCATCAGCGTGCACATACTGTTTTCTTCTCTTTTATGTACCGTATCCCTTCAGGACGTAGGTAATTATTGCCTTCAACATCTTCCTGTCCTCGTTCCCTCTACTTCGGTAAACTCCGTTAAACTCCGACAAGGACCCGAAAGGACTTTGTTATTTTAGAAGTTGCATAGAGAATTGACAGCCCTGATTATAAAGAATATGTGAACAGACTTTAACGAAAATTTAATGATTACATAAAAAGATTTTAGTGAAAATTTGAGGAGCTCTGTTTGCTTTAACGCAACTTAGAAAAGACATTTTTATTTAAGGATTGAAAGCTCTGATATTCTTAAACTCTCTCTCTCTCTCTCTCTCTTTCTCCGTTGTAAACCGGAAATCCGACAACTGTATTATCATTCTGGCAACTGTATTGTCTGCTCCTTTGAAAGAAAAAAAACATTTTTTGTTTTTTTGTTTTTTTTCATATAAAGACTTTCGTAGCTCTGCAGGCCTGTTCGATCTTATTCATTTATTTTATTAATTTTTTTGGTGACGTGTTTATTTTTAACCACAAGTGTACGCCAGTGTCCGGACTGGCTTTGGGTAGAAAAACGACTACTAAGATTGCACGACGCGACCTCTGGTATCAATTCACAACCGGGGACAGTGACGCGTTGTTGCAATAGACGTCTTGTAAACCAGCTTTTGTAGCGACATCATCGGACGAGATCGTCACGACCAGCAACAGCGACCGAACCAACCGACCAGCCAGGTGGCACTGTAACAACTGATGCCGTCATGACCGTCGACGAGGACGAACGTCACAATGGAACAGCCCGCCCCGGGCATAAGGTGTACATCTTTCCTTCAATTTGTCCTGTGATATCAGATTCTCCGAACCATAGTTCTTCATTTCTGATGCTTCAAGTCTGACGGCTTCCTAGACACAGAGATCGATAACAGAATTGGGAAGGCATCCACAACCCTTGCTCGCCACAATGGAACAGCCCGCCCCGGGCATAAGGTGTACATCTTTCCTTCAATTTGTCCTGTGATATCAGATTCTCCGAACCGTAGTTCTTCATTTCTGATGCTTCAAGTCTGACGGCTTCCTAGACACAGAGATCGATAACAGAATTGGGAAGGCATCCACAACCCTTGCTCGCCACAATGGAACAGCCCGCCCCGGGCATAAGGTGTACATCTTTCCTTCAATTTGTCCAGTGATATCAGATTCTCCGAACCATAGTTCTTCATTTCTGATGCTTCAAGTCTGACGGCTTCCTAGACATAGAGATTGATAACAGAATTGGGAAGGCATCCACAACCCTTGCTCGCCTCACAACTCGTGTTTGGACTAACTCCAAGCTGACAGTAACGACAAAGATGGCAGTGTACAATGCCTGTGTCATCAGTACACTGCTGGACGGCAGTGAGACATGGACCACGTACGCCAAGCAAGAGAGGCGTGTGAACACTTTCCACGTGAGAAGTATCCGACGTATATTGGAAATCTCGTGACAAGACAAAGTGCCCAACACTGAGGTCTTGTCTCGAGCCGGTCTGCCAGCCATGTTCACACTCCTTAAACAGCACAGACTCCGCTGGCTAAGCCATGTTCACCGCATGCCAGACGGTCGCATTCCGAAAGACCTCCTGTGTGGAGAGCTGGCTTCTGGAAAAAGACCCACTGGGCGGCTACAATTGCAGTTTCGTGACATCCTAAAATGAGATATGTTAATAACACGGCGTCATGTGAGAGCGTAGCGGTCAAAGGGTTTAAATGGAGAGGAACCCTGTCCCAACAACTTAAATCGAGAGAGGTGGAATTAACACAAGTTGCCATGAAGAGGCAGGTTCGCAGAAAGCAAAATGACAGCTTCGACAGACCAGAAACAAAGCATAAATGCAACCTCTGCAACAAGGACTGTCACTTTCGCATCGGTTTCTACAGTCACAGACAATCAATCAATCAGACAATTAGGACGCTACCCACGGTCAACCCTGACCGACGGAGACCTACTACGACTACTACAGGAAGACAATTATCACGTTCCAGTTCAGTACTCACTTATTCGATTCTAATAAAAATTTCCTGTCTCTTGATACTCTGTCTAGCTTTTGGAACGCATATTTGGCCATCTCTATAATTTTTTGGATTTCAGAGTCACAGTTTCAGTCCTCTATTAGGACACTTACCAGATACGTAAATTTCTGTACCTACCTACGTAAATAGACATCGTCCTTAAGGGTGTAAGGATAGCTACTATTTGGTCTGCTAATATGCTTGCTAAGTGAAGCTGTTTCAGGACTATAGAAGGACAAAATGATTTTTCCTGTTTGTATTTCCTTCTCTCTCTTTTTTTCTCTTTTTTATCTTCTCTGTATTGTCTCTTTTCTATCTCTCTCCCCTCTATCTCTCTCTTTTCTCTCTCTTTCTCGCCCTCTTTCTTTTCTCTCTTTTATCATTTCATCTCGAATGATGTAGACGCAGAACGTTTTTTCTCTCTCCACTGGGGATAATACCTTCCCCTGGGTGACAGACTACTGAACTCTTAGACACATTCTTTTACCTTTTTTTTCCCTTTTTTCCTTAATATATACTCTATTCTTTGGATTGTTTTTAATTTTGTTATGTACGCCTGTCTGGAAAAAGTATTGTTCCCATTAGTAAAGGAGTCGAGAGAACTGTTTCTTACAGTTCCTAGGGGAAACACGTAGAAAAAAAATATTATCTATGAACACAAAAGAGACCTCATGAATAAAAATTTAACTAATACAGTGGTCATGCAGAGAAATAAATACGACCACAATTTCGACATAAAAACGCCATATTCATCAAAAAAGAAAACAATTTACTCAAAAGAAATGTTCTCTTGAGCGCCGACATCAAATGTTATTAAAATATTAGTCTACACCTCGCTTTTTTTTCCAATCTCACCTTTTTTAAAATAAAAACAATATTTTCAGACAGACATACACAAGAAAGATGTAAAAACATCCAAACAAAACTGTTAATTGCTATTTTTTTTACTTTTCATAAACACACACACATTTCAGAAGACTTATGTTTTCCTCGCTCTTTTTGCATATTTCCTGGTTTTTGTTCGTCATTTATTAGATAGAAACACATGTAAATATATCTTTGTTGAAATCCATTCTTTATAAACTTCTCCAAATGATGACAACACGCCATGTACATGTGAACATTTTTAGTGTGACTACTTTTAATAGTGATCGCGACAATGTTGATGCAATTTCATTTTCACTGTGTACGTTTATCTTTCTATCTATTACTCAATATTAGTAAATAAATTGACGCATGAATTTCTAAAAATGCTACCGTTTTAAACAATTATCGCATGCAGAATCTGCGTGTATTTATGTGTGCATAAACAGTGCAATTTTTCCAAAAGGGTGGCAATGACACAGAGTGAACACGTGACAAATATTGTAAAAGTAATTATGAAAAAAATTGTCGTCATCCGTTTCTCTCTTCTGTCTTTTAACGTTTTCTTCGTCTTTTCGAACATTTCTCCTTCGTTATATCCTTTAACTTCCGTCATACTTTTATCTCTTCCTGTCCTCTTCGTCTTTGCTTCTCTTTCGCTATTTATTCAATATATTCAGTTTTTCTATTCGATTTCCATTTGTTTTTAACACACTTTAGTTTTTCTGGTTCACAACAGCTTTTTTACTATCTTTCTGTTAATTCTACAAAGATCTATAGATCTTTTCTCTCTTGTAATATCCTTATTGCTTATTTTCACTGCTCTCACCGCTTCTATTATAATTGACTAGCAGTATATCCCGCCGTTGCTCGGGTGTAATAAAAAGCTTTAAAAATAATCCATGGTCCTGAAGCTCAGACTCAGCCTAAAGAATATTTGTGTGAAGTTTGGTGAGAATCGGATAAAAATTGTGGATTGTATAAAGAACATACAGACAGATAAACAGACACACACGCGTGCCTTTTATATATATATATATATATTGTCGATTTCCTGCACTATTTTAAGAACTGCGACCTTGAAACTTCTGAATATCGTTTCTTATGTCTTTGTCTATGAGTGTATGAAATTTGATTAAAATCGGACCATTCCTTCTATAACCCGATTTTTTCCATTATCGATTTTCGATATTTATCGGGGGTACCCCGACACAAAACCTAGGTAAGAACACTTGCAGACGCTTATAGTACAAGTGTGTAAATTTTCAAGAAAATCGGTTCAGCCGTTTCGGAGTCTATAGGTAACGAACACACACACAGACAAAGTTCCATTTATAAATAAGTTTAGATTAGATTAGATCAGATGACTTAAAAAGTAGAAGCGTTGGGTTTAGTTCCATTCACTGAAGCGCTAGTTTTATTCAATAAGCTTAAATTTACTTCCTATTTATACGACCGGCCAGAACAAAAATTAACTTTTTGTGACACTTATCAAGAAAATAGGGTTTAGCAAATCTAACACACGCAGGATATTGAAAGAAAGAAAAATACCATGTAAGCTACTTGTCACTTTTGAGTAAGTAGAAAGAACAACTAAGTGTGCTCTTAATTCGTCTAAAGTTGCTTTGATCAACAAATTACTAGAAATTGTGAAGAGCCATGATCAATACCACATAAAGACTTCTTCTTCTATGTGTCCTGTCCTTTGACGACGTAGTCGATCATGGCTTTCCACGTTTTCCTATTCATGTCTTTCTATCCCTGTTACACCTTGCAACTCTCGTTCTGTCTCCCACCTGATCAGGTCCTTCAAATATGTTATCCGCTGCTTTCCTCTGTCTCTTTTCCCCTCTATCTGGTCTGCTAGTATCAGGTTCCCTAAGCCCTCCTTCCTCATTGCATCTCCCAGGAACTTCATTTGTCTCTTCCTGATGCTCAATATTGATTTCCTTTTCGTTTCCATCCTTTCGAAAACCTCATCATTGCTCAAATGCTCGATCCATGATATCCGCAACATCCTTCTGTAGAACCACATTTCAGCTGCTTCAAATGTTTCCTTCATCTTCGATGATATTGTCCAGCATTCACTGCCATATTGAAGGACGGACATCACATCCGGTACCCTCTTCTTTGTTTCTAGCAAAATTGTACCGTTTCTGAATACTTTACTCAAATTCTGGAAACGACATATAAATGAAAGGAATGTAGAGATGGATAGTCACAGTAAGTGATAATAGGGCCACAGAAGTTGTGGAGAGCCATTATCACTTACTTTCTGAAAGAGCACGACATATACAAGAAGTGAAAAAATAGCAGTACATGGTACAAGGTTGAGGGTAAAGCATCAAAAGTTACTTGGAGAAAAAAATAAATTGTGGAGAGCCATGATCTTCCACGTCCTGAGGAAGTACAACATATAAAGAAGTGAATAAATGGCAGAATATTGACAAAAAAAAAAAAAACAGGGTAAAATTCAAATGTTTCTTAAAGCAGCAAAAGACAGGAAGTTGTGGAGAACTATGATTCCGACGTTCTGAAGGTATACAGCATTTAAATTAATGAATGAATGTCAAAACTTTGATAAAGTAAATGGTAAAGCCTCAAAAGTAAAAGCAAGAAGCAATGGAGAGATAAGTTCGCCAACGTCCTGAGAATTTGAATGACCGTTTTGGTTTATTCGTGTTGCTTGAGAGCAATAAGAAGTGTCACCCATGGAGGATACGGACGCTTATACCTAAAATCAGGAAGAGTTAGTTGAAACTTTTAAGGTATATATTAAGGAAAAAAAGGTTTGGAAAACTTGTCACAATCAAGACAGCATATAAGCTACCGACCAAGCTTATTTCACCATCCATTACATCTTTACAACAAACTCAGTAGCCTTCTAACTTGATTAGCTTTGGGGCCTTTTTTTTACGTAAACAAAAGTAGAGAAAGAAAAAATAGATAGATATAGAATACTCATGAAATCAGAAATGAATTGAGTTCTTTCGGTGATTGGCGTGTGCATACACTGCTTATATACAACACGTTAAATTCGGCCTTCTCTGATTCAATCCTATGGCGTAGGAGGTAGCGATTCCGATTAACACCAAATCGGTTGATTTTCGATCCAGGCCAGAAATAAGTGGGTGAGCTGTGTTACACCAAAACAGGCATGTATGTGGTTTACTGATATATATATATATTTACAAATGGAACCGAGTTTTTTTTACCCCCGATAAATATCGAACATGAATAATCGAAAAAATCGGGTTATAGAAGGAGTAGTCCGATTTTAATCAAATTTGATACAATCACAGACAAAGACATAAGAAATGATATTCAGAAATCTCAAGGTTGCAGTTTTTACAATAGTGCCAAAATCGATAACATATATATATATATATATATATGAAAGGTAAGATGTTTGTGTGTGTGTCTGTTTATCTGCCTGTATATCTGTATTTTTTTTTTTTAGCCCTTTTCTTTTAGTTTTTGCTTCGGGTTTGGCTCTAAGTAGGTATAATTTTAGTTCTGATACCATTTATTCAGAGAACTTATTTAGCCTTCAAAATTCAGTTTACGACGAAAAAACTTATTTGATATCGAAACTAGAAAATCAAAATTTGACTTACATCCATTCATTTTTCTTTCAGTCTACGGTTTCGCTTTAAGTGGAAACAACTGTTGCTTTTTAGTCTTTCGTGCCAACGTTCAAAGAGTGTGAGCTCCAGGACCATGGATTAGTTTTAAAGCTTTCCTTACACCCGAGCAACGCTCAGCTATACTGCTAGTATATATATATATTGAAAACAGATAAAGGGATAGTTCCAACTAGAGAAATTGTTATAGGTGAAAAATGTGAAATGTCATAACCGTTTTGTCTAAATTTATTGTTATTAATATTATCTATCTTTTGCATAATATATTTAGTGCTCATAATTATATTTATTTTGCTACACATGTTTCAGATCGTAGGTGACTCACTTCAGGCGAATAAATTTATGACTTTATATATCGATTTCCATTTGTTTTTCAAATTTGCCGAAACACCGTGTATATGTAGATAAGTGATCGGGGCCAGGTCAGAAGCTTGATATGCGTGCGTGTTCGGTTGCTGGCTATTTTCACACCGACTTCTTAAAATTTTCCATGACAATCGCTCACTTTTCTTTGGAGAGAATCTTTTTTACACAGACTTGTGAAATTTGCTTTCGTCTTTATTTTTTAAATTGTTTCCAGCTATTTATTTAGGGGTTATTTACAAAGCAGAGGTATATAACATAAATAATCAAAGTAAAACATATTTAGGATCTACTAAAGACAGTCTTAAAGTTAGATGGAATAATCATGTCTACACATAAACTAGATGTTTGTGTGTGTTTATCTCCCTGTATGTCTGTATTTTTTCCAGCCGTTTTATTTTAGTTTTTGCTTCGGGTTTGGCTCTAAGTAGGTATAATTGTAGTTCTTAGTCTCAGTCATGATACCATTTACTCAGGGGATTTATTTGGCCTTAAAATCTCATTTTACGACGGAAAAACGTATTTGATATCGACGCCAGGAAATCAAAATTTGACTTACATCCATTCATTTTTCTTCCAGTCTACGGTTTCGCTTTAACTGGAAACAACTATTGCTTTTTAGTCTTTCGTGCCAATGTCCAAAGTGTCTGAGCTCCAGGAGCAGGGATTAGTTTTAAAGCTTTCATTACACCCGAGCAACGTCGGGCTATACTGCTAATATATATATATATATATATATATATATATAGAGAGAGAGAGAGAGAGAGAGAGAGAGAGAGAGCCGTGCGATAAGTAAATTGTCAGCAATTTATATAGTAAATTTCGCGCTTGTGCGTTGTTTTCTCAATTTTGACGCGGACACAGTATAATCGTGTTAGCAACGCCTGCAAAAAACAAAAAAGACCACCATGATGCTATTTACTTTGCCATAAATTTGGAAACTGCATGCAATATTACTTGGCATTCGCGCTGTGAGCTCTAAAACAAGCATTTCAGATATGTTTGGGTGTCAATCTTAGGAGAGTACAGAGGAAAGAGTTGGATGATATCCACAGATGTTATTTAGAGTGATCACTATAGATGGCAGCATTATGTCTCCTTTCAAATGGGCCTCAGACTCAACACGGATGCTTACGGTCCTAAGTATGACGGTAAACTGCATCCGGACGGTAAATTGCATCCGGACGATAAACTGCATCCGGAAGAAAAACTTCTGATTTCGATGTTGCGAAAAGCATTGAACCACCTCTTGTTTTCAGGTACACCCTAACCCCGGGTGGTAGCACCTGTTAACTTGGGTTAAAACACTATGAAAATATAAAAACAAACTTTTATGAAATATATGCATAAAAATCTTTGAAGGAAAAATATTACCAACAAAACTTTTTTGAATGGAAAATATTACCAAGAAAAACATTTTGAAGGAAAAATATTACCAACTAAACGTTTTTGAAGGAAAAATGTTACCGACAAAAATACGTATTTAAAGAAACTAATGCTTAAATGACTCCAAGGGGTTGATATACCGTAAAATAAACCAAAACAAACCAAAACGAATGCCTACATCAAGTGCTATGGGGAGACTGCTTAAGTGGGTGGCTGCCGAAAGCACTTAAGACTATCAACAGAACTCTGCACCATGAGACACAAGGAGGCAAACCAAGTCATGGCTTTCACACAAGTTCTGTGACAACATCCCCCCTTATATCTAGCTCCTTAACTTCCCAGATGTCAACCTCCTTGATTATTATGTGTGAGGACAGTTGAATGAGAGATTATCACAACTTCTAGTCACACCAAAGATGAATTGAAGGCAGCCTTAACCAACTTATAAAAGAAGGCGTTTCCGAAGTCGACTGGAGACTGGCTTTGAATCTAATGGCGATATTATTAAGTAAATATACACTTTAGTATTTCAAGATAATTTTGAGTTATTTTGGTAAATATATCTCTTTAATTGAAATTTCCGTGTTATTTTAATTTTTGCGTAATTAAGGCGAAAATGTTTTCATCACTGCCTACATCTGTATGTGTGCATGTGTTTGCATTATATATATATATATATATATATATATATTAGAGAAAATTTTCAAAATTCAAAGGTATTAAAGGTTTGAATTTTGAAAATGTTCTCTAATTTATATTGGCTCTGTATTCTTAATTCATTGAGCTCTCTGCCTGCATCACTTTTTAATGTTAAAAATTTTTAATATTGATTAGGATCAGGTTCTTGGAATTTACCTTCCTACTCTTCCACTTTGGATTAAAGCGAAACAAATATATATATATATATATATATATAGCATTGCATGATGCTATCACCAGGAGAATCTCCCGTTGATCCGTGCTAGATGTTTAGATGCCAATTCACATTTCTGAAAAATAAAATTTATAGAAAAATCTTTTCGGCGGCATGCCCCGTTTAGTGATGTTTTAGGCAAAATAATTTTCCGTAATTTATTAACCTTCATAGGAAAGGTCCTTTCAAATTGAATTCACACAAACACACTAGCACTAATCTCCCTACACATATATATGTGTGTCCGTATCTGCATATTTGTCCGTATTATCTGTATTCGTGTGTGTTTCTCACAATTACTCTGTCTCTGTATCTATCGATCGATCAGTCTTTAAGTTCCATTACAGCTTTTATTCTTCCATATAGTATCCTTTCTTTTTCTCGTTTTCTCTCTGGTTTCCTCAATCAATAACTCAAAATTTCTCCCGCCATACTAAACCCACTGTCCCTCCTGTGTTCCCATCAATACTTGAATGAAAGAATAGGAATCTGATTGGCTGCTGCCAAGCTGGCAAGTTGATGACGTCAAAGCGTAGACCAGCCAGAATGGGGGAGAAGTACCGGACAAGATGTGACCGGTAGAAAATGCGTTTTTTCTGTCTGCATGGGCACAAAGATTCCTAGTCGCGGTTGCCTATACGAAGGGATGTGACTAGGTTGTGAAGAAAAAGTCGTCGCTACAAAGGCACATACGATGAGTGAAAAGAAAAAAGTGGAAGAGTTTGCAGTAAGAGTGGAAAATTATCGAAAAAATATTGAATCTTTGGGTTAATTTCACATCGAATGAAACATAAAGATATGAGCTGAATAAAATAGATAAATCGAAAGATCGATCAATAAGATAGACATAAATATTTTTAATAGACATAATAAGAGTGAATAAGCGTCAATAAATATGTAATATATCACACACATACGTGTAAAAATGCACACGATAGATTAAGAAATTGACTGACAGATAGATTGATCACAAACATGGAGTGAATATAGCAAAATGATTAAAACGGGAAAAATAGAAAATCTCTATAAATTGCTTTCGCTATTTATTTACTTTCATGTGATGAAGCCAAATAATATATTATTTAATTATGGTTAAATAGATAGAATATGGATATTAAATTCAAGACTGCGTGGTGATTGTCAGTTTCACGTCGCAAGCAAGCATCTGGATTGTCTACAAACGTTCCATGATACTACATTTTGTTACGGTGGAAGCGTAAATTATCTCTCTTTATATATATATATATATATATATATATATATATATATATATATATCACTCAATTTCTCTATATTTATATCTCTTTGTATCTGTATTTATCTTTCTTTTTTTATCTATCTATCTATCTATCTATCTATCTATATATATATATATATATATATATATATATATATATATATATATATATAAATATATATTGATTCATTCATTCATTGTTTAATTACTTAGATTTTGGTCATAATAAAATTAGACCAGAGCACATTTGTATTAAAAAGTGTTCAATATTGTTATTGCAAATCGCCTGAAGACACCACATGGTAGAAACCTAGGTCGCTTAATAACTTGTTTAATATATATATATATATATATATATATATATATATCACTCACTTTCTCTGTCTATATTTATATCTGTTTCTATCTGCATTTATCTTTCTTTTTTATCTATGTATCTCTTTCTCTTTCTATCTATCTATCTATCTATCTATATATATATATATATATATATATATATTGATTGATTGATTCATTCATTCATTGTTTAATTACTTAGATTTTTGTCACAATAAAATTAGAACCAGACCACATTTGTATTAAAAAGTGTTCAATATTGTTATTGCAAATCGCCTAAAGACAACACATGGTAGAAACCTAGGTCGTGTAATAACTCGTTTAAAAAATAGATAGATAGATGTGTGTGTGTGTGTGTGTGTGTGTGTGTGTGTGTGTGTGTGTGTGTGTTTATATGCAAGTAGTCTAGAACCAGATACCAGCGCATAGTGGTAATAGTTTGTGCCAAGCAACGAACGAAATCTTCGAATCGGTAAACGTAATACACACACCTTTAAAACAGTTGCACTATTTCAACACAGGTATCATCTAAGGATAATTCTAAGTGATCATATATATATATAATTCCGATAGGTATCGCTTAACTTTGATATTAGCGTCTGTGTGATTTGGGATTTATTGATATTTAAATAGATATAACTTAATGCTAAGTTACTATGTTTTTAAAAACATCCAAAATCCATTAAATCCAAATCAGAATTATCACTTTCCCGATCTATCTATCTATCTATCTATCTATCTATCTATCTATCTATCTATCTATCTATCTACAAGTGTTTCTTTCTCGTTCTCGTTCTCTCTCTCTCTCTCTCTCTCGATATGTATATATTTGTTAGTGTCTTTGCGAGAATAAAATTTGTAAACACTAAATTTACAGTGCTTACACTAATACAAATCAGAGCAAGTAAAAAATACGTAATAAACCTTAAATATAATATACTTAAATCACACTTCCGAGACAGAAAGAAAGAAAGAGACTGCGATAGATAGATAGATAGATAGATAGATAGATAGATAGATAGATAGATAGATATGACAAGACTGAGAAAGATAGATAGATATGAAAAATCTGAGAAAGATAGATAGATATGAAAAGACTGAGATAGATAGATATAGAACAGCTATTCATTTACTGAGACGTTTGTTCAGAAAAAATACGATCACACATATACATGCACACAAACACACACACGCACACATATACATGCACACATGCACTGCAATGCTACACGAAAACTCATTTTTTATTCTAAGTTGCCATGTGGTGCAGTGGATATCGACTAAGAATGACAAATCTGGGAGCCGAGTTCGAATTCCAGTTGAATTTCTTGCATTGACTTACGCACAAATACCCTTTGGAAAGGTATTAATCTATTCTCTCCAGTTACGAGTTAAATAGTAGGACAGATTCGGTTTTATAGCCTTTGCAGGCAATCAGTCCCTAGCAAAAAGCAATGACAACCTACTGCGGGATAATCTTCTGCTCAGTCAGCCATGTCTCTTTTGAGACATGATCGCCAAAAGCGGGTATCATGTATGGCATTTAACTGACTGTCTTCGATTTAAGGGTATTTTTCAGAGTTGATTTTACAGAATCCATCTCCTTTTCCGTTAAGTTCCAGAAAGTTAGGTTCTTCCATATGCAAAAACGATGAAAGGGACGATCAATCCTTGACGTGAACAGTTTAACGCATCAATTCAGAGCAAACATGAACTAGAATTTCTATTCGGATCAATGTTAGGTCAAGCAGCTACGCAGCGCAACGACGCACACCAACACATTTTGGTGACGATTTTCTCGTTTCTTTCCGTTTATTTCGTAGACAACGATTACTACGCACTTTCCCTCACATACAATCAAACACATGCATACAATGCAAGCACTAAAACCATATCGGTCAGGTTTCAATTCTGGGTAAAAAGCAATCGGTTGTCTAACCATACTAATGAGCTGTGATACAGCGAAGCAGATCTGTCTGTGGATGACTATATATATATATTTACTAATTCAGTAAAATGAATTAGAGCACTCTAGCTATTGGGCGCGTATAATGATAATATATGCGCTAAAAAGGTCTGCCTTCTTCCACCGAGCGCCCATAGCCCAGAGGTAGAGACGCCAGTTCGGTCGGGTTTCAATCCCGGGTTAAAAAGCATTCGGCTGTCTAACCGTACTGATGAGCTGTGATACAGCGAAACAGATCTGTCTGAGGATGACTATATATATATATATATATATATATATATATATATATATATATATATATATATAAACACATATATACTTAGACAAGAAAATAATAAACAGAAACTCAAAATCCTGGAAGCTATCTACATTAAACAACTTAAACCTGGTTTGAATACGATAAATTTTGATATCTCAACTAAGATATACACAAATGCCTGTAATCAGATCAGGGACCACAACGCCACTATTTTGTCACTGTCTACGGCAATCCGCCACGGTAGGGATCGACTTGTCTCTTCAATTTAATTCTCTTTATTGTTAATAACTTAAACGTTCTATGTTTACTGTGTGTTAATATTTATTCTTTGATAATGGCTTATGTGAGTCGAAAGCTTAGACCCGATAAAAAATCAACAATTACTGTGGTTTTTTGTTGTTTTTCAACGATATCACCATCAAGAATATCAGAAGGTACGAACGGATCCTACACAAAATTAATAGACAAAATTTGTCTATATTATTCAATGAAACCTTCATTAATATATATATATATATATATATATATATATAGTGTGTGTATTTTGGCAACATTTTTTCATTAATACAGTTTTCATTGAATAATATAGACAAGTTCTGTCTATTTATTTTGTGTAAGATCCTTTCGTATGATCTGATTAGCTTGATAGTGTTGTCATGAAAAGACGAAAAGAAATCGCAATAATTGTTGATTTTTTTAACAGGTCTGAGCTTTCGGCTTACTTAAGCCATTATCAAAGGATGAACATTTAATATACAGTGAACACAGAACATTTAAATTATTAACAGAGTGAAGTTATACAGAGAAAATTAAACAGGTCTATTTTTACTACCAGCCATAATTATTAGGCCACCCCGGTTGTTTTTTAAGAAATGATGTATTTCATACTATTTTTAGCATTTATTGCCAAATGAAAATAAAATAGTTATTTTGTTATTATTACTTTGTAAAATTTTACAAGGCAAGGAAGCAAAGATGAACTCGTCCGAATCAGCATGAATTTTCTTCATTCTTTCATTGATGAAACTGCAATATAGGTAATTATTAAATATTTAGAAATTCATTTGACACACGTTATTGTGCAGTATTAACAAAAGAAACATTCTATTTTGATTGCAATTATTCTCTTGACAATAAATACTAAAAAATAGTATGAAATACATCTTTTTTTTTAAAACACTCATAGGACATGGGCACATAGAAGACGAAGATCACATCAATGATGAAAATTCTTTTACAGGTGGTATCAAGAATATAGAGATCCGTTAGAAAACACTCATTCATCAACGTGTGTTTGTTTTAAGTAGAGAAATGTTTTATTTAACATTTCGGAAAATTCATTTTCTGTAAAGTGCGTCATTTCATGTTCTGTGGAATCAACTCCCAAGAGGATGTTTTCCTCGTCACCATATCTTAACATGTTCAAGTCTATACTGAGCCATTATCTCCCTCCTATGTGGATAAACTGTCACTACCGCGAATGGCCCAAGGAAATTTTAAAGCTTAAAGTCATAACGTAAAACAAAAGTAACTGATGCTTATTCAATTTAGGATTATTAAAAATACAATGAAATAAGCGATAGATCTTGCTCAAATGGACATCAAACTAAAAAATTAAAAGATAAGATACGCTGTGTGAAATTATAGCCAATAATGGTAGACGTTCTGAATGTTCTATCTGTCTCTCTCACTACCCTTTATCTCTGTTCTCTGTCTCTGTCTCTCTCTCTCTCTCTCTGTTTGTACCCATCACTCATTGAACATCAATTTATCTGTCTCTGTCTCCCTCTTTATCTCTTTTCCTTTCTCCGTCCGTAAATTTGTAATGCGATTTTAGTCAACAACACAATAATCCTCACTCATACACACAGCAAAAAGAAACTTCAGATATTGGAGGCCGTCTACGTTAAATCCAAAGAAGCTACACATATAAAATCGCGTTTAAATCTGGTCATAACACATTACATTGCATTTAAATAAATGGTTCTGTTAACATTTCGAGCTCTCACAAACAAAAGTTTGATCGTTATAATTGTTGAAATTAATGCTAAAGTGAGTAAGAAGAGGGAAAGACAGCTTCTGTCGAAAAGAAATTATTTTGGGATTACATTTAGGGAGATTTATAATAAAATTTAAAATTTTGATTTATGGCGGCATTTCCGTCTTCTTCTTCTTCTTCTTCTTTTTCTTCTATGTTTTTTTAATCGTATCACCTCGAGCAAGGCGGTAACGCCACTGATGTGCAGGGGGCTACGTAATAGTTTGATTGGAAAAGAGAAAGCCCGGAAACCACATCCTAAACAGGGAACAAGGGATGAGCCTCTTAACCTGTTCAATAGACGTGGGTGGAGTGTGAACCGGGCGATAGATAGATCTATCTACTCCAATTAAAAAAAAAAATGAAAAAAGAAAAGTGAAAAGATTGGAAAAGAAAAAACTGGAAACCACATCCTAAACAGGGAACAAGGGATGAGCCTCTTAACCTGTTCAATAGATGTTGGTGGAGTGTGAACCGAGCAATAGATAGATCTATCTACTCCAATTATATGTGCCTTTCAATTATATGTTCTTTCATTAGGCAGGCGATCACGGCCTTTCACATCTCCCTATCCCTGGTGGCTCTTAGCACGCTTGCTCCTGTAACGTTTCGTAACTCCCGTTCTTTCATCCATCTGCTCAGGCCCTTCAAATATGTTATCCACTGCTTTCCTCTGTCTCTTATTCCTTCTATCTGGCCTGTTAGTATCAGGTTCTCCAAGCCCTCCTTCCTCATTGCATGTCCCATGAACTTCAGTTGTCTTTTCTTGAAGCTCAGTATTAATTTCCTTTTCGTTTTCATTCTTTCCAACACCTCATCACTGCTCACCTGCTCGATCCATGATGTCCTCAGCATCCTTCTGTAGAACCACATTTCAGCTGCTTCCAGTTTTTCATTCATTTTTGTTGATATTATTCAATATTCGCTGACATATTGAAGAACTGTCAAAGGCAATCTAGTAATCTCTTTGTTTCTAGTGAAAGTTTCCTGTGTCTTAATACTTTACTCAGCTTCTGGAATGCATTCTTCGCCATGCCAATTTGCCTTCGGTTCTCTGTGTGGCACTTCTGTTAGAACACTTCCCAGGTATTTAAATTTTTGTACCTGCATGATTTTAATATCCCTTACCTGTATTTGATATTTTGGGCTGCCTTTTTTGCTGATGAACATGCATTCGGTTTTCTTGCAGTTTATTTGGAGTCCTTTTTTCACTGTCTTCATTTACCTTCCGTAGAAGATCTTGTAGTTTCCTTTCCCTGTCTGCAATCAGTACTGTATCGTCTGCGTATCTTATGTTGTTCAAAGTTTGGCCTCCGATGAATAATCCTGGCATAACTTCAAGAGTTTTCAAAATATCCTCGCTGTACATGTTAAATAGATCCGGTGAAAAAACACATCCTTGTCTTACACCTCTTTCTATTTTTGTATTTCTGCTGAATTCGTTACCTGTCCGTATGCCAGCGGTTTGCTGCCAGTGGAGATTCTTCATTATCCTAATTTCATTCCCAAGTATTTCGAGGCTGCTGAGCATCTCCATCAATTCTTTGTGGCGTAATTTGTCAAAAAGTAAATTTAAAAGCAGATTGTGTTTAGGATACTCTATTATTATTTCATTTTTTCGACTAAACATAGATTGCATCCATCTTAAAGGTTTTTGGTAGTGCGAACTTACTATGGGATTTAGCTCCGCTATTTTCATTTTTCAAAATCTTCGGGAATGCCACAAAAGTTGCCCCACTCAGCAGAGAGCTGGAATCTCTCACAGAGGTTGGACCAGTAGTCATTAGCACAGCATAAAATTTAGAATCTTAGATAGGGGTTAGAAAAGGAGTGTTTGTGAGTGTAGTATCGTGGTTTAAATTCTCCTGCAGACATTTCAGTTTAAATTTCGTAATTCTTCTTGTTATTCTTATGGGAGATTTAGGCTTCGTAGATTACCTGGGTAGATCTATATCTACGTTCCACAATCGCAAAAATCTTAAATATCTGTTTTAATGTTTGTTTTATTTAGATTATTTAAAATTTGATAATTATAGGAATTGATAATACTGTTCATATTGTGAGTGAAGGAGTAGATCATTTTAAGAGTATTTCTATCTATGATTTTTTGTAGTGGATTGTTGGTATGGAAATGCTTACTTACTAGTTTAAGAAAACATTTTCCTATATTAATATTAGATAGTCTAAAGTATATATTACACTCCTTTTTCTGTGCTTCTTTTAGCACTAGACGGTTCAGAAAAATAATATACTAGCATTAGGTGGTAAATAGATATTCATATAGCTGAGTGTCTTTGAGAAAATTTTGGTGGGAGCCGTCATAATTATGGGTACTGTCTAAAGAGGTTACTATTTTTAGATAAAAGGAAATTTCAATTTTGGATTCTATTTCTTAAGAGTTCATTGCTATTAGGGATGAACATCGGATTGCTGACGAAGAAAATTTTACTTCGCAGAAATGCTCATACGACACATGTAATTTTCGAAATTTTATTTGACTACATATATATATATATATATATATATATATATATATGTGAAATAATATGTTTGAACTTTATACTTGATCGATACTCGTATTTAAGTAGATATTCTGTTTATAATCAATATGTGTCGGTCGAGAGGTATAACACACAGCAGATCAATTGGTGGCTTCCCCTATGTGGATAGGGATCGCAGGTTCGAATCCTGCCGAATGACACACATTTTCGTAACAAAAAATATCCTAAATGATCAGGCCGGTAGAAATAAATATATAATACTGTTTGATTATAAACAGAATATCTACTTAAATACGAGTATCGATCAAAATTAATTTTCAAACAAATCATTTCAAATTTCCTGTTGTTTATAACAGAGTTTTGTTAATCTTCGTTAATATTATTAGTCATCCACATACAAACCTGTTTCGCTGTATCACAGCTCATCAGTGTGGCTAGACACATCCACCTGCTTCTGGCCGTGATCGAAACTCGACCGATTTGGTGTCAGTTGGATATATATATATATATATATATATATATATATATATATATATATGTGTGTGTGTGTGTGTGTGTGTGTGTGTGTGTGTGCGGGCGTGTGTATCGTCCTGGCGTCAGCAGGTTTTAAATATTATCTGTCAGTCTATTCTTGATTCATGAAGGCAGAATACTAAAGAATCAGCTCAGCTAAGTGGCATACGTGATAAACTCTTTGGGCGATCATGTCTCGACATGACTGACTGGGCAGAAGATTATCCCGCAGTTGGTTGCCATTGCTTTCTGCGGAAGACAGGTTGCCATCTAAGGCTATAGAACGCATTCTGTCCTGTTATATTTAAGTGCATGCAAGCAATTCAACTGGAATTCGAACTCGGATCTCCAATTTCTCGTTTCCCATCCACTGCACTACAACGTACATCTCAGTCATGTCTCTTTGGAAACATGATCGCCCAAGCGTGTATCACGCATGGCACTTAACTGACTGACTAAAGAATAGCACAGCTAAAAAGAATTACCATGAAAATATTTATGGAAAGGGCACAGGGAATATTCCTTATAGTGATGAGAAAATAACTAAAGCCGAGATGACATGTCGTGAATGATAATATTGAAGATTCTTCAGTTGATTTTGTCACGAATCTCTAGATATATAACAAAAGAACTGATCGTGTCGTGCAAAAGTATTCCATACGCAAGCGTTATGGTAGACTTATAAAGGTGAAAAACAGATTCGAGTGAGAAAAATTGTCTAGCACGAGAGAGGGAACAAAATTTCTTAGCTAAAGACTTAGAAATTGACTCGATACAATCGTTCCAATTCAGATCAGAGTAAAAACGTTAGACCGAGAAAACGCAGTAAGTTCTATTCCTGCAGATAATCGAAATACTGATACTCAAAAATTTTCTGTAAGACGATTTAAAAGAGCTGATTGGTGTTTGCAGTTTTAAAACTATGGATTTTTTTTTTTTGCTCTGGTAAAAAACAGACTGAATGCCATTTTCGAAACTAGATTTTATACAATTTATCAGATTTGTCATTAATACAGGAGTAAATGGCTATATAATCGCCATAGACCTTCATTTTGCTATTTGATAAAAAGAACAAACAATTTTCTAAAAATTTAATAACCCTTTAACTTGATCCAAAGTCTGTCAAACTCTTTCGACCAATCTTAACTGTAGCTAGGCATATTTTCTCAGCAATATAAATCTACCATCCGCCCGTGCATTTAATACTGCTGCCATATCTGTTCGGGTGCTCCTGCTATCCACCTTGGTGTCCTTGACAATATCCAACAAAGAATCCCGATTTGTCAGCTCAGATACAGTCACTTTCTCACCGGTGCAATGTGGCTTCCCTTAGTCTCTTCTACAAAAATATTTTCACGGCTTCTGCTTCGATGAACTTAGCTCACTGGTGCCCCTATATATGAATTTACTCGAGCCACAAGATTAGAAAACTAGGTCCCATTCTTTTACTGTGAAACCAATAAAATGTAAACCCATATTCTACTTCATCAGCTTCTTTTCTCGCACTTCCCGCCTGTGGAATTCCTTTCCATTTACATGCTTCGCTAACAGCTACAATCTCCAAGAATGTAAATGTAAAGTCAGTAGTCATCTCCTATCTCACTAACCTGCATCCTCTCTCTCATGCTCCTTTCTCCGTCCACTGCACTCTCATCAGTATTCTCATCCTTCTCTTACCCACTTTTGACACCCCTATAACCTGTCACTTTTTCTCATAACTTTCCTCCTATGTAATCTCCTGCAAAACAGTGACAGTAAAATGCCTTGTTTGGGGCGGTACGATTATAAAAAAATAGGCTTTAACACATTCTAACTTGAGAAGCGTTATATATATATATATATATTTATACATATATATATATATATATATATATATATATATATATAATTTACATGCCTGTTCACAGAATGTATCTCTGGTAATAATAATAAACCCACTACCTATACTGGTTTAAACTTACTTGCCACTATTCTGATAACAGTTCAATTAAACAACCTTTCTTAGAAAAACATAGCCATGTAGGTAATATTAGACAGATTTTAGTCGATAAGACACACAGTGAAACGAATCTTCAGATATTAGAGGCAATCTACATTAAGTCAAAGCATTTAGACATTTGGTTCTGTTAACATTTCGGTCTCTCACGTGGTGTGACGCCATAGAACTGCATTACTAATTTACGACCTGCGTCTGCTATTCGGTGAATATCGTCATCGCATATGTCAACACGAGATAATCTCATCTTTGATGGTGGATGTCTTTATGTTAACGTCACTGCAACCTATCTGAAGATGGTTCATGTGAGTCGAAACCTTCGAATCAGTATAATAAAAAATTATCCAAATATTGGACAATTTTTGTGTTTATTTTCACCTGAAATTAAACCAAAAATACGATGCTTAGAACTCATGATTGACATAATAGATATTTATTGTCTGTTTTATCTAAATATATATGTTTAGAAAACACACACACACACACACACACACACACACATATATATATATATATATATATATATATATATATATATATATATATATCCTTGTATTCATCAATGATCTTCCTGTTATAGTTTCTAAGTTGGAATTTTTGCAGATGACATACCATCTACTTCCGTTTCAATAACAAATCTACGCGAGCTGACAATGTAGATCTAACATAAAACCCTAAAAAGGACCCCCAATTCATGGCGGATTGGGGTAAGAAATAGCTTGTAAATTTTAAAGCTTCCAAAGCTAAGCTGTTTTCTTTTAACCTTTATAGGAAAGAATTTCCTATGTTCTGTTAATATGGATCGCACTAGTCTCCTTGAAAGCAATATAGTACGCCTCCTCGGCCTCACTCTATCAGTCGATCTCAAGTGAAATAAATACATTGAATCATTAACTACAACCACAGCTAAGAAGGTTGTGTCGCTGTTTTGAACGATGATTTTTCCCGTCAGAATCCATGTTGCATGGAATACTGTTGCCATATTTGGGTAGGTGTTTTTACTGATCATGTGGGGGTTACCGACAAAATCTAAATAAGGATCTGTGATGTAATTAGACCAGATTTGACTGCTAGCCTTCAGCTTTATTCCCTTGTGCCCCGTCCTCATTAATTTACCCGTGCAACTAGATTGGAAACTAGGTCCCACCTTTTCACTATCAAAATAGGCAAATGTAACCACCATTCTACTCTATCCGTTTCTTTCCTCACCCTTCCTGCCTGCGGAAATCCCTTCTACATGCTTACTTCCTTGATAGAGACAACCTCCAAAAGCTTAAATGCAAAGACAATTGCAATCTTCTATCTCCGAGACTGCCACCTTTCTCTTACTTTTTCTACAACCTATGTTGTTTTTTTGTCATCCGTTTCCCCCTCATTGTAACCCCCGCACACCAGTGGCAGTTAGGAGTGAAATTATTATATACATATGGTGTATGTTTACATTGTATATAACACGATAAAATCCGCCTTCCTCTACCGAGCAGCCATAGCTCAGAGTTAGAATCGCCGACTAATGTCAGTTTAGTCGGGCTTCAATACTGGCTAGAAGCAATCGGATGTCTAAACGTAATAATGAGCTTTAATACAGCAAAACTGCTCTGTCTGCGGATGACTATATATATATATATATATATTTATATATATAAACTGTTTATAAAACAAAGATTTCCCCTGTCCAGGAAACGATATATCTAAAAAGTGTTGAATAGACATAGCAGAGGATGGATGTTTATGATGTTTAATCACGAAC
This sequence comes from Ascarosepion bandense, assembly GCA_037127315.1. Lineage (NCBI taxonomy): Eukaryota > Metazoa > Mollusca > Cephalopoda > Sepiida > Sepiidae > Ascarosepion > Ascarosepion bandense. Next base: position 2,663,877 of record JBBBDQ010001269.1, read on the forward strand.
CGTTCGAAACATCGTATTTTGGCTTTAATTTCAGGTGAAAATAAAGACAAAAATTGTCCAACATTTTGGATATTTTTTATTATTTGATCGCGGATCTCTATGTTAACGTCCCTGTAACCTCTCTGAAGATGGCTCATGTGAGTCGAATGCTTAGAAGCAGCATGATGAAAAAATATCCAAATGTTGGAGAATTTTTATCTTCATTTTCAACTGAAATTAAAGCCAAAATACGATGTTTAGAACGGCTCCTGATTAAACACAAAAGGCATTCATTGTCTGTTAAATTTAGCAATATATGATTATATAGTGTTAAATTGTAATAAGGCTTAGATCTTAAATTGCTGTTTTTACTTTTACTTTTAGTACTTTAATAGAGGAAAGGCATTTTATAATGGATTATCAGATATTTTATCATAATGTGATCGATATCAAGATAAGATAGGTTGTTAATTGTTATAAACTCTCCACACTATATTTATATATATATATATATATATATATATATATATATATATATATCCCTCTTTCACACATCATTAATAACTCTACTGTTTAATTATGTATATACAAATATATATATATATATATATAGATATATCACTCTTTCACGCATCAATAATAACTCTCCTCGTTTATTATATATATATATATATATATATAACACTCTTTCACACATCATTAATAACTCGCCTCATTAATTATATATATATATATATATATATATATATATATATATAGTGTATCGAGGCAGCAGATAAGTTTCCAAACATATACTGTTAAATATAAGAGAAAATGAATGTCTATTATTGTTAATCATGAGCCGTTCTAAACATCGTATTTTGGCTTTTATTTCAGGTGAAAATAAAGACCCAAATTCTCCAACATTTGGATAATCCTCCATTAAGCTGGTTCCTAGCTTTCGGCTGATATGAGCCATCTTCAGAGAGATTACAAGGACGTTAACATACGAACATCCACCATCAGCGACGATTTTATCTTGTGTTGACATAAAACTTCGCTAAGCAACGATAACAGTTAACAAAAATAGCAAACGCAGTTCGTAAATTTGTAATGCAGTTCTATAACGTCACACTGCGTGAGAGCTTGAAATGGTAACAGAACCATATATTTAAATGCAATTTAAATATATATGACCAGATTTAAACGCGATTTTATAAAGTGTGGTTTATTTGGATTTAATGGAGATGGCCTTCAATATCTGAAATATCTTTTTACTGCCTGTATGATGGTGGATGTTTTTATGTTAATGTCCTCGTAACCTCTCTGAAGATGGCACATGTGTGCCGAAAGCTTAGAACCAACTTAATAAAAAATTATCGAAATGCTGGTGAATCTTTGCCATCTTCAAAGAGGTTATTAAGACGGTAATACAATAACATCCACCATCAACGACGATTTTATTTTGTGTTGACATAAAACTCCGCTAGGCAACGGCAAGAGTTACCAAATATAACAAACGCAGTTTGCAAATGTGCAATGCGGTTCTATGACGTCACACCGCGTGATAGCGCGAAATGACAACAAAACCATGTAGTCAAATGTAATGTGTTATGAAGATGGCTCATGTGAGCAGAAAGCTTAGAACCAGATTAATAAAAAATTATCCAAATGTTGGAGAATTTTTGTCTTTGTTTTCAACTGAAATTAAAGCCAAAATACGACGTTCAGAACGGCTCATGGTTAAACATAATAGACATTCATTGTCTCTTATATGTAACAGTATATGTTTAGAAAATTATTTGCTTCCTCGATACACTATATATATATATATATATATATATATATATATCACTCTTTAATACATCATTTGTGTGTATCTCTCTCAATCTCTCGCTCTCTCTTTAAATATAGAAATAGATGTAGAGAGAGAGAGAGACAGAAGGGGAGTAGGAGTGACCGAGAGAGAGAGAGAGAGAGAGAGAGAGAGAGAATGATAGGGAAATAGAGATCGCAAGACTGTTTGATATGTTCTCTGGATAATCATGATAACGCTAGTGTTAATGCTAATTTTTCGTAGTTTATGCACTTCTGTGTTTTTGCGAAGCTTTGTGTCTGTTACTATGAATATATTTAATCAGTTCTTGAAACGAATGAGGAATTACGTCTACAAAATACTTTCAAATCAAATTCTCTTTACAGAATCTTTCACTCGCGAGAAAATGCTGGCGTTGGTGAAGTCGATTTTTCAATAAATGTGTCTGTTCAGTGTTCCTCCACGATAAAGACAAAAGCATCCAATCACTCTCCCCACTCTGTCTCTCTCTCTCTTTCTCTTTCTCTCCCTGTTTTTCTCTCTCTTTCTCTGTTATGCGTTGAAACAGAGACAGGCATGCGCATTATGGACTGAATATGTTACGTTATACATTGGTATATGTGTAGAATCAACATTTTTGTCAAAGAGGATTTGAAGACTAAATATATATATTTTTTTTTAAATCATTTTACTTTTAGAATGACGATAATGTCACTATGAAGCAAAGGATTGCTGACGTGATGGAGCTTAAGAAGATTTTAGTAAAGGGAAATAAGTTTCAAAGAACAGGGTTCAGAAACGATAGCGATTGATTTTGCTTTTAATTTTTTTGAAGAACGTAGGTGGAAAGCAAGAAAATAAAAACATTGAGTTGGTTGGTTGTTTTGTTTTTATGGCATATCAACACCTCAGCGGTTCATTTATTGCCAACTAAATGTTATTTATTTATTGCTGGTAATACCTTTTCTTTCAAAAATTTATTGTTGTTTTTATATAAGTTTTGTGTCTAGTAATCCTTTTTTCTTTTCGAGTATCAAGATTCATTGGGATTTGTTTTTAAGGGCAGGCTCCTCAAGTCCTACCCTTGTTATTTAACACATAACTGGAGGGAATCGACGGATTAATACATTTCCCAAGGGTACCAGTGCCTTGGTAGTCGTAGACCTGTAAACCTCTAGTGGAAACCCTCTAGTGGAAGACCAATACACCACTATGCGTCCTGGCCTTCGTCTGTCTTTATGACTGACGCCAGCCAATGACATTACTGTGAGGTGGAAACAAGGTGTATGCATATTCATCACATATATATTACATCAGATAGATAGATAGATAAATAGATAGTGATATGTCCTGGAAAGGGATATATATATATATATATATATATATATATATATATCATTCGAGGTAGCAAGCGGTTTTGGCAAATGTAACCGGTTAGGACAATCTAGTAGGTAGACGTAATGGACGGTACTCATCGTATGCAGTATCCTGCGAGGTAGACCAATAGTCGTATAGACTTATGGACGTAGACCTATAGACCTATAGACGTAAACCTCTATACGTCCTCGCCTTCGTCTGTATTTATGGCTGACACCAGCCAATCACATTACTGTGAGGGGGATCCAAGGTGTATACATATTCATTACATATTCATTTACAAACTCTTGTACAATGTTTTCCCTATTATCGATAATAATTTACTGCATTAACTGCTTTTTTCGTTTTCGCTGTTTTGGTTTCGTAATTCGTTATAGTCTGTATTCTTTATATCCTGCAAACGAGAACAGAAAATTTACTAGATGTCATTTTTAATATGGAGATGGATTTTGGGAATCTTCGAGAGAATAATTTCCCAATCGAAACTGTCTAAACCAGCGTTGACGTGTCGGCACACTTAAAGCTTAATTTGCAAAAACAGAACGAATATCTCTTGCAAACGACATTTTTGAAAAGCCATCTTTGAATTCATACAGCATACAGTGTCTGATATGTGACAGATCCACACTCATTTTAAAAGCAGAAAATCGATATAACATTTACCCACACTGATATTAAGTATTCTGCAATGAAATGCGCATTTGAATGAAAAATTAATGGTTGTTCTACTGTAAATATTCAAACAGTAAAACAGTGCCCCAAAAGTAATGATGTCAATAATTTCCGGCCTAACACACACACACACACACACACACACACACACACACACACACACACACACATATATATATATATATATATATATATATATATATATATATATTATAAATTATATTTGAGAACATGTACATAACTTCTCTATATATAATCGCTACGAAGGCGCATCCGTTTCTGCATCGGAGTACCGATGCTTCGTCAGGCGATGTGGTACTGGGAATCCTTTATATGAAAATAGAAAATTAAAACTTACAAATTTAATAGTGAAAATGATTTCCAAAATATGATCTAATTAAAAATCAAAGATTTAAAATTAAAAATTGAACAGAGAAAGCGATTCCCAAACAATGATATAAAAAATCAAAAATTAAAAATGTAAGACAAAAAACACATTCCCTAAACCCAATATTAAGATTAAACATGCAAACTTACACCGATTGTAAAAACTCTGCAAAAATAAAATTAAACAAAAAAAAAACATCCGCACCAACTAATAAATTCCAACGGTCACAGACTGACTCCATTATCTTGCTAACACCCACCAACACACACTAACACTCTCCACAAAAAATTCCAACTGTCAACGAAATATCACAATATCAGAACCCCCAGCCAATACCCCTAACAAAACGAAATAAATAAAATTGAAAAGGATTCCCAGTACCACATCGCCTGACGAAGCATCGGTACTCCGATGCAGAAACGGACACACCTTCGTAGCGATTATGTATATAAAGAAGTTATGTACATGTTCTAAAATATAATTTATAATAAATATTCACAGCTCTATAAAGAAAATTATATATCGAGCACTGCTTTAAATTAATGTTTTGGACGTGGAAAGAATTCTTCGTTCTATATTCACTCGGATATATATAAATATATATAAACGATAATAATGATCGTTTGAAACCAGAAATTATGTCAGTCAGTAGAAATCTGAAAGAAAGCAGACTTTCTCAACATCAGAGATAGCGTATTAATAGGATTCAGTCGGTCAGTTAAGTGTCATACGTGATACGCGATTGGGCGATCATGTCTCGAAAGAGACATGACTAACTGGGCAGATTTTCTCGCCGTGGGTTGTCATTGCTTTCTGCAGCAGACAGGTTGCCGACCAAGGCTATAGAACCCAATCTACCCTATTATTTCACTCATACTGAAGAAGAAGAAGAGATAGATAATAATATATTAACTATAATTAGTGGGGTCTCAGTTTATTACTATATAGCAACAGAAAACCGATTCCCCACTTTATGTCCAGTAGAAGTTTTAATTATGTTTCCAACTATTATGTTCACTCAGTCAGTTTAAGTGCCATATGTGATATATGCTTGGGCGATCATGTCTCGAAAGAGACATGACTGACTGAGCAAAAGATTATCATGCAGTCGGTTGCCATTGATTTCTGCGGTAGACTGGTTACTGACCAAGGCTATAGAAACGAATGTACCCTATTATTTAATCTGTAACTGAAGAGACGGATTAATACATTTCCCAAGGGTATTTGCACGTAAGTGAATGGAAGGAATTCAAATGGAATTCGAACTCGGCTGCCCGGTTTCTCGTTCCGAGACGATATCCGCTGCACAACAACGCTACTGGGCGTGTATAATGATAATATACAGGCAAAAAAGTCTGCCTCTTTCTACTGAGTGCCCATAGCTCAGAGGTAGAATCGCCGACTGACGCCAATTCGGTCGGGTTTCACCCAGGATCAAAAGCAACTGGCTGCCTAACCGTATTGATAAGATGTGATACAGCGAAACACATCTGTCTGCGGATGACTATATATATATATATATATATATATATATACACACATATATATTGATGTAATGCATATGCATACACCTTTGTTCCCCCTCAGAGATATATGATTGGCTGGCGTCAGCCTAAAATGCAGATTAAGGCAGGGACGCCAAGGTCTACGCTTATTGAAAGGCCTGTTGACTACACATATTGCATAAGCCTACGCCTAACCATACTGCATACGACTACGACGAGTAACAGTCCATAACGGCCACTTGCTAGATTATAACACTCGGTTGCATTGTCAAAACCACTTATCTACTTCCAATAATATATATATCCCTTTCCAGGACATCGGAAAGGGATATATATATTATTCTAAGTATCTAAGTGATTTTGGCAATGCAACCGGGTGTGACAATCTAGCAAGTAGCAGTTATGGACTGGTACTCGGCGTGTATTTGTATATATATATATATATATATATATATATATATATAAGTGTGTGTGTGTGTTTATGAAGAAAAATATATCCATTCGCACGAACATCAAAATAAACTATATATATATATATTAGCCAGTTATTTGTCAGTGTCCAATAAGACCAGCAAACAGTTGGATCAAAAAGTGATCAATACTTATTTAAAATGAAAAGTTAACATGTACAGCTTGTAAATATTCAAATTCGGAAGATCAGTCAATTACGCTACTTAGATTTTCACTTTTAGGAACCTTCGAATGTTTCATATTAACTGATGTGCGTTGTGGTACAGTGGATCTCGTCTTGGAACGAGAAACCGGGGAGCCGAGTTCGAATTCCAGTTGAATCCATTGTATTCACTTACGCGCAAATACCCTTGGGAAAGGTATTAATCCGTCTCTTCCTTCCAGTTATGGGTTAAGTAGCAGGACAGATTGGGTTCTATAGCCTTGGTCGGCAACCAGTCTACTGCAGAAAGCAAACTACTGTGGGATAATCTTCTGCCCAGTCAGTCATGTCTCTTTCGATACATGATTGGCCAAATGTGTTTCACGTATGGCACTTAACTGAATGATAAAAGTCCGAATTATGGCTGGCAGTAAACAACTTAGAAATTATGTTTTGGCTGGTACAACTCCGGATAAAAATGTTTATAATTACATTTTGCTAGTTTTGACCAAGTCCTCCCTTATTTTGTCATCATGCTTTCTGGATTGTTCTGTTATAAGTTCGAAAGAGCATTGCATTAACAGTTAATATAAAACGCCTGAAGATACTGAAAGGTTCAAACCAAGGTTGCGTTATCAGAAGAATATATATATATATATTACAAAATATTATCATGTTGATATTTTAATATTCTAATTTGGAAAGAAAGCCTTTTTTTTTTCATAAATATATGTAAGATGTACTGAAAGAATATTAAAACACGATGGTACAATTATAATTCAAGCTAAAAAATCCTTATAAATTTTACCAAGCTGGCTATCTACATGTAAAATTTTAAAGAAAAATTCTAAATGCCCTTATTTACTTTGGAGTATATTACAAAAGTCCAGACCTTTCAACAGTGGTGATGTCTAGAAAAGAATTTAGTCATAGTATTATTTCCGGAATGAGACTGGCTGCTAAATGAAAAGTCCGAATTAACACCTGGATGTAAACACCTGGAAAATATATTTGGGGTTAGTACAAACTCGGATGAAAGTGTTTACAATATTATTTCGATGTCTCGACCAACGACTTCCTAATTTTAAACTTCCGGTTATGCGTCTTGAATGTTCCTGTATTAAATTTGTAAGAGCCTTGGATAATCAGTTCGTCTAACCCGCCTGAAGATACTGAAAGATTGAAACTAATGTAATGTTTGATTAAAATTTTAAAAATTATTAAAATCCGAGGAGATGAAATCAAATGGGTGTAATTCATAATTATTAATCCTAATATTTGCGCGGGAACGAAACATTGAAAATTTTAATTTTTTATTTTTATGTAATCTTAGATTAATATTAAATTTTTGCTTTTTTTTATTAAAAAATCAGTAACCTCATTTTGTAAGATGTAACTCCGATGAACATCGAGGGAACTTAAATTTAAATCTATTAAACTGAGTTTAAAAATGCACATAACGATTGCTTAATGCATGAAACTCAGAATCTTGTCATCGACGTAGGACAATATATATATATATATATATATATATATATATATATATATATATATATGTACTAGTTTACCCGGCCACGCGTTGCTGTGGCTCAGTTTGGTTAAATTGAAAAATTTATTTACTAAACCAACGTAATAAAAGGGATATCGTAATAAGTCGTTGAAATAAAATGAATAGAAAATTTCCTTTTAAAAAGGGAAGGAACTTCTATTGTTTACGCCCGCCAAAATATAATTAATAATAAAAAAGAGCCTAGGTTTAAAAAAAAAATCAAACAAATAATTTATTTACTAAAACAACAAAATAGGAATTGTGCGCTAAATTTGAGAATCGTGTATAATTATTTATATTGATCCTATGTGTAAGAATTTCGTATTTTCTCACAGAAATTCCAGAATATAAAATTTCGTTTATCTTAAATGTGGAGTTTTCCCATGTTTTTTATGAAATAACGAAGTTATCTGTAAACATTGAAAATAGAAGTTTTTTGCTTCGGTTTCATCGGCTCTAATCGAGTTTGAAAATTTATTTTTTAATATTGTAATATTTTTTTGATATTAGGTATATAAAAACAAGCTGGTATTCGATTAAAATGCTATAGTAAAATTTCCAAACTATTGGTGCAGCCGTTTTCTAGAATACCGGATAGTAACAAACGGACAAATACATTTTTATTCAGATAGATGTTGTCCTACTATGTATATACATATAATACCTCCCTTCATACGACATATACTATACTTGGGTGCACCTTCATACGTATATTTATTAATTCAAGTATATATATATATATATATATATATATATATATGAATGAACTTAAAACGTAATTTTATACTAATCCTTTTTAACTGACAAATAAACCCAGTGTTAAGAATTTATAAGCTGTGTAACATATTTTGAAACATTTTCAATTTTTTAAATAATGCGTTATTTAAATGGAAACATCGAATTCTTTACTCTTAAAAATTTTATAAAAATCTTTTACAATTTTATTTAAGTTTTAAATGTATTTAATTAACTTTACTGTAATATTCATTTCAGCTTATAAAGAACAGAAAATAGGTTCTGACTTAATGCATTTTTAACAATAATATATATATATTGTGTTGTGTGTGTGTGTCTGTGTGTTTGTGTGTCATCAAGAGAGACAGACGGGCAGAGACAGAATAAGAAGATAAGATTTATCGCAGAAAATATTATTTATTGGTACCTATTGCGTACGCACCTCTTTAAAATCTAGACGTGCTCTAAAAACACGTGTTTAAGATAAACTTTTTTAAGTGCAGGTTCAGCTTTAAGGTGCAAGTTAATTAGACGCTTTCGAAATAATAAGGAAGGAAACGTTGTGATATGAATTAACGTGTCTCTTTTAATTAGTGGAAAATGTTTTCGATTACAAACCTATACACAAAATTCCTTAATAGAATACACGTTTTCTTTATACTGAAAGCAGTGGAAAATTTAATTTGACAAAATTAGTGAGCATTAGTTTCGTGAATTGTAAGACTGGAATAATTAATAATTATTTACTTCTGCGTTTTTTTTGTTTTTTTTTTACATTTGGCAAATTAATTATACATGTGACATTACTCTGAATAGACATAGGAGCTAGTATGTAAAGATTGTGCATTGAAGACAAGGTATTTTAAAATATACCAGCTCAAAACTAGAATTATAATCAATATTTTTTTATATAATCATGTTGGCCCAAGAAATTCATTTTACTGCCACTGTTGAGCAGGGGGTTACATAGAAGGAAAGTTATGAGAAAGAGTGGCAGGTGTCAGGAAGTGGGTAAGAGAAGGATGAGAATACTGTTGAGAGTGGAGTGGACGGAGAAAGGGGCATGAGAGAGAGAGAGAGTAGTGAGATAGGGGATGACTATTGATTTTACATTTGAATTTTTGAAGATTGTAACTGTTGGGAAAGCAAGTAAACGGAAGTGATTTCCACAGGCGGGAAGAGCGAGAGAAGAAGCTGTTGGAGTAGAATTTGCGTTTAAATATGTATGTTGCTAATTTCATTTTGTCAATTTCTGGAACTTTCCGTAATATTGTCGTTTTTCATTTTTTACTTCACGATACATTTCAAACCAGAGATGGTTATTTACGAAAAATTGAAAATTGAAAATTGTGTATATAAGGCTTGATTTAACTTTGATTAGACTGTGAAATAGTTAGAATTCGAGTGGTCTACGACTCACAAGATTAATTGGTGGCTTCCTCTGCGATGGTAGAGGTCGAAGGTTCGAATCCTGTCGAATGACACAAATTTTTGTAACAAATATTTTTAAAAAATAATTAGGCTAGTAGAAATACATATATAAATACGCTATTTAATTAAAAACAGAATATATAGTCAAATACGTGTATCGATTAAAAATAATGTTCAAACAAATAAATTTAATATATATATATATATATATATATTGTTTGTATTTGATACGTCAAAATAAAATTAAAACACGTACTCGGAATCTCAAGACATTTCCTATAAATAACAAGGAAAATAATAATAGCCGCATCAACTTGCAGTATTCACATTATATGCACTATTGCCCTCATCTTTGTTGCCATTTGTACGACATTTCGCTTCTTAGGATTTTCGAACCGAACGATATACCCCAGTTGTTATTATTGTAATAAAGGGTTCGGTTTGAAATTCCTATCACCTGAAGAAGGGCGGAGCGTACAACGACCGAAACGTCGTCCAATTGGCAACAAAGATTAGGACAATAGTCCGAATAATGTAAATGATGTAAATACTACCTCAACTGAGAAATATAGACAAATACTAAAGTATCAACTTGCAAAAACAAGCGTCCTCGCTATGTCGTTAAACTACATTCAGCAGCAAGGCCTCTGATGGTGAGGTTTTGACTTACCTGGAACCACTTCTTATGGTACTCACACCTGTCACGATAGTCACACATATTATGATGAGCAACACGCGTTTAGATAATCTTCTTATTTCATTTTTTCTTGTCTAAAGAATGTATTTTTCAGGACATTTGTTTTTTTTGCATTCTGTCTTTGTTGATAAAACTACTTATTAATTTCATATCACTATAAAAAAAAAATTATATTCAAGACTTCTTAACAGTTATAATCATTACATGGTTGACATTTAATATTTACACTTTAATTCTTTTAATGGCTTATAAGCTTTTTTCTTCGCATTTTATGTGAAGTAATTAGAATCCAATCTGCCAACTGCAAGTTGGAAAATCGAAAATAAAACAAGTAAAAAAATTCAAATACTTGGGAAATGTTTTGACTGAGGATGGAATGTGCGACATGGAGATCCAAAGACGCATTGGCATGGCCAAAGATGCATTTCAGAAACTAACCAGAGTACTGAAAGACAGGAAAATCTCATTAGAAACAAAGAAACGAATGCGGGATTGCGATCTCATCAAAGATGAAGTAGAGGCTTGAGGCAACAGAAATGAGATTTTACAGAAGGATGCTGAAGATACCATGAACAGAGCACGTATGCAACAATGAGTTATTGGAAAGGATGCAAACGAGAAGAAAACTGATAATAAATACCAGGAAGAGACAAATGAGGTCCCTGGGACGCGTAATGAGGAAGTAAGACCTGAAGAACTTGATACTCGCAGTTCCGATAAATCGACTGAGAGACAGGGGAAAGCAGCACGAGACGTACTTGTAAGGTCTGAGCAAATGGTTGAAGGATCGGGGCTTGGAAGGGATACCAAGAGAAAAATTATTGACAGCGACAAGAGCCAAGTGGAAGTCCATGATCGTCTACGTCCTGAAGGGACACGGCGCATGAAGAAGATTGAAGATGTTGGTGGATTTTTTAAATATTTTCACTATACATTTTTTGCAGCCTTTAGAGGGTAGCCAAAAAATTTAATTAATCTTGATTATTATCATTATTTTATTTTAACTTGCTCTTAGTCATAAAATAAATCTAAACTTATTTATAAATGGAACTTTGTGTGTGTGAGTATGTGTCTATGTGTGTGTGTCCGTTACCTATAGATTCCGAAAAGGCTGAACCGAATTTCTTGAGAATTTACACAGTTGTACTATAAACGTCTGCGAGTGTTATTAGCTAGATTTTCTGTCGAGGTACCCCCGATAAATCTCGAAAATCGATAATCGAAAAAATCGGGTTATAGAAGGAGTGGTCCGATTTTAATCAAATTTGATACACTTATAGACAAAGACATAAGAAACGATATTCAGAAGTTTCAAGGTTTCAGTTCTTACAATAGTGAAGAAAATCGATAATATATATATAAGGCAAGATGTTTGTTTGTGTGTCTGTTTATCTACCTGTATGCCTGTATTTTTTCAGCCCACTTATTTTAGTTTTTGCTTCGGGTTTGGCTCTAAGTAGGTATAATTGTAGTTCTTAGTCTCAGCCATTATACCATTTACTCGGATGACTTATTTAGCCTTCAAAATTCAGTTTATAACGAAAAAAACTTATTTGATATCGATACCAGGAAATCAAAATTTGACTTACATCCATTCATTTTTCTTTCAGTCTACGGTTTCGCTTTAACTGGAAACAACTACTGCTTTTTGGTCTTTCGTGCCAACGTCCAAAGAGTCTGAGCTCCAGGACCATAGATTAGTTTTAAAGCTTTCATTACACCCGAGAAACCCTGGGCTATAATGCTAGTGTATTAATGAATCATTTTTGAAAATAGTCATCTTTTACGTAAAATATTGTAGTAGTGAATGGTTAATTAGACCATATTTTTATAAGTATTCAGTTGTACATTTAGTTTTAGTGCGTTATCAAAATGGTTTAACACATGTGAAAAGTACCAAAGAATATATAATTTCAATTGAACTTCCTCTTTATGTGCCGTGTCTCATCAGGACGTTGGCGATCATGGACTTCCACTTGTTTTTGTCAATTTTCTCTCTCAAAATCCTTCCTCTTAGTATCTCTCCCAAACCCCGCTTTGCCATCCATTTGCTCAGGCCTATCAAGTAGGTCTTGCGCTGCTTTCGTCTGCTTCTCTTTGTCTCTTAGCCGTCCTGGGAATATTAAATTTTCTAGGCCCTCCTTCCTAATTATATTTCCAGAAACCTCACCTGTCTCTTTCTTACATTAAGTATGAGTTTTTTCCTCGTTTCCATCCTCTCCAACATCTCGTCCTTAGTCACGTGTTCAGTCAAAGTTTTTGTTATAGGATCTCCCCTTTGTATATAATAATGGACTCGACTGAGTATACATATACTCCTGCCACAGAGAGAACAGCAGTTTATAGTAATCGTAGAGATCCGTGAGAGTTAGCGGAGAGTACCGGAACTGATACGTAAGTTACCGAGAGATACCGAAGTTACCCAGAGATTACCGCATCAGAAGTCAGACTAGCTCTGGGCTCCACTCAGCTAGAATAATATACACGGATATACTATTTCCAACGACTTCACTTCATTTATTTCTTACTAATAGTATTCCTGGATTTACTAACCTGCGTTCAAGTTTGTATATTACGTTCAATATAACCTACTTTTCTTTCTCCATATCTGTTTTTGTTGTTCATTATTTTGTGCGTTCCTCACCCGGAATCCACAACAGGTATCTTCAACATCCTTTGGTACCCCACATTTCTGCTGCTTCAAGCCTCTCTTTCATCCTTGAGGCGATCGTCCAACATCCACATCCATACAGAAGGACAGCCATTACATAGCGAAGCAGCACTTTTATTGTTGTTTTCAGTGAGATCTTCTGTCTTCGAGTAATATGGTTAACATTTGAAATGCGTCCTTTGCTATGCCAATGTGTCTTTGGATCTAAACATTGCACTTTCCATATTCTGGCCGCATGCTTCCCAAGTATTTACAGTTTAATTAAGACAAACACTTTTATGCAGGGGACGTATAAACAAAGTATCATCAAATATGAAGGTCATTCAATAAAAAAGGTGATTTTTCGATATAAGGACTTCTACGAGGGTCATTCAATAAATAAGGGGAATTTTTAGGTATAAGAACTTCAATGAGTCAGCCAGTCAGTTAAGTGGCATACGTGATACACGCTTGGGCGATCATGTCTCGAAAGAGACATGACTGACTGGGCAGAAGATTATCCCGCAGTAGGTTGCTATTGCTTTCTGCAGTAGACTGGTTGCCGACCAAGGCTATAGAACCAAATCTGTCCTGCTATTTAACTCATAACTAGAAGGAAGAGACGGATTAATACCTTTCCCAAGGGTATTTGCGCGTAAGTGAATGCAATGTATAAAACTGGAATTCGAACTCGGCGCACCGACTTGTCGTTCCGAGCCGATATCCACTGTACCACAACGCACATCGGTACTTCTATGAGGGTCATTGAATAAATAAGATAAATTTTTCGGTATAAAGACTTCTACGAGGGTCATTCAATAAATAAGGTGAATGTTTCGGGATATGGACTTTTACGCGTGTCATTCAATAAATAAGGTGAATTTTTCTGTATAAGGACTTCTACGATGGTCATTGAATTAATAAGGTGAATTTTTTGGTATAAGGACTTCTACGAGGGTCATTTATTAAATATGGTTATCTTTTAGGTATAAAATGACGGTCAACAATAAATAAGGTGAATTTTTCGGTGTAAGGTCCTCTACGAGGGTCATTGAATAAATAAGGTGAATTTTTTTCTTATAAGGATTTCTACGAGGGTCATTAATTAATTAAGGTTTTTTTCTTTTTGGTATAAACACTTCTATGAGGGTCATTCAATAAATATGGTGAATTATTTGGTATAAGTACTTCTGCGAGGGTCATTCAATCAATAAGGTGAATATTTCGATATAAGGACTTCTACGAGGGTCATTCAATAAATAAGGTGAATGTTTCGGTGTAAGGACTTCTAATACAGATAGAAGCTTACTTATTTTTATTTTTCAACGTAGTCTCTCAGCAGTGTCACACACTTTTCCCATCTGTGCACAAGCTTCCGTATTCACCCAATTTAAAAATCTTTGGACTTGTCTCATCCAATTGCTCACAGCACTTTTGACTTCATTGTCACTTACATACTTCGTGCCTCTCGTGAACTCTTTCAAGGAACCAAACAGGTGAATGTCTAAATGGGGCAAGTTCTGGGCTGTAAGGGGGATGAAGGAGCAGATCCCAGCCCAGCTCGTTGATGGTCTTCACCGTTTGGGTTGCTGTGTGAGGCCTTGCAGCTGACCTTCGAGTAGGCAAGGCCATCATGGACAATTTTGTGTGCTGTCCCAACAGATAGGCTCTAAGTCCTTGCAATGACATCTACTGTCACCCTTCTGTCAGACTCAATGAGGTCATTAACTGATTCTATCACGTCAGGAGATCTCACTTCTTTAGGCCTCCCAGGCCTCCCAGGCCTTCCTCATTCTCAACACTGCTCCGTCCTTCTTTAAACAATTTAGCCCTCTTGTAGATATTTTTGGCTGAAACATGAGGCACCATACACAGTTGACATTCTACTATGAATTTTAACTGGTTTTCATCTTTCAGCAACCAAACACTTGATAACTGACCGCTGTTCAATCCTGGAGCATGCTTCTTGGTCGGCCATCTTTGTTAATCTCCAAAACTCTCACAGTTTTTTTTTTTTGCAATCTGCGAACAAATTAAATCTCTTTGAAAAAAAAAGTAAAGGAAATAACCTTTTTTAAAAAGTAAGCCATTATCTGTATTAGAAATCCTTATACCAAAATAATTCACCTTATTTATTGAATGACCCTCGTACGATGATAGATTAGATAAAACCTTTTGGAAGCTCATTTTCGGTTATATAAATAAATAAATAAACAAAAAATGCCTATTTTTTAACTTGTGACTAGTAGGGGATGAACGGCAGTTTGACAAAATGATATATGATATGAAAATGTACACTGAGCAGACATACGATGAGGAATAAACTATACATCAGTAATTACAGAATTTGTAGAGAGTAAACAGTTAGCATCGAGCTCCTGTAATTTGTTTTCAGAGGCCGGATGTGCCTGTCGTGCTGTCTTCTGGGGTAAAGGCTTTCACCCGGGTGACTCGGGGCCGAGCTATTCAGCTCCACTTACGATAAGTCACTGTCCTACGCGGTCTCTACATCGAGTTCAACACACACGGGCCTGGCTCGCCATTTGCCGCCCACTCCCATTAAGAAGGATGTGCGTTGTGGTGCAGTGCATATCGGCTTGAAAAGGAACATTTTATAGGATTTTTTATTGTGCGTGTTATATTTATTATGTAATTATATCATATATATAACGTGCAATATGTGCTTACAGCTTCAGGCCTCAAAGTGAATTTCAAGCTAAATTGATTACCAAACCGTATCTATTTATCCAAGTTTCTTCATATCCATTTCTAAATATCTGTCTGTATATCTAACCCAGTTTATTTACATCAGTGCCTTTCTATCCATTTATCTATCCCAGTCTGTTAATATGTATATATCAACCTACCACAGCCTTTTCTATTTTGTCTAGCCTAATCTGTTCATATCTATCTATCTATCTATCTATCTATCTATCTATCTATCTATCTATCTATCTATCTATCTATCTATCTATCTCATTCTCTTCATTATCTATCTATCTATCTATCTATCTATCTATGTCTATTCATATTTGAATGTAACCAATTACAATAAGTATATTAAAAAAGTGCTGGCAACTTTGACATTAATTACTGCAATAAAACTGTTAATAACGTGAATTTCTTTTCCAAGGCAGGTGGAAAGATTTTGGTCATCTTTTCAATAATTTCAATAAATCAATTTATCCATGGAAATTTACTTCATGGTAGGTAAAATATAATTTAAATGAAAATCAATGCTGGTTACATTAATGAACGTTCTTTCATGAAAAAATGTTTGAAATAGGCTGACTTTTTTGGTATCGACCGAAATTGTTGAAATCGCATTGATTTGAAAACATAATGAACATTTCATAGAATATTTTCCATATTACATAACCTATCACCTAAGCATTTTTGCAGTCTAGTGGCTGAGATGGGTGAAGATTTCCAGCTGCTTCTAACAAATGATTTTAATTCCTTTCAAATGATTTTTCGCCAGAGCTGACGCCCGATATTTTACATCAGCACAACTAATATTGTCTACAATGTACTAGCCTCACATGTACTTGACAGTACATGAGAGGCTAGTTAGCAATATATATATATATAATTATATAGTTATGAATTAATTGTACATTGTGACACAGATATTTCTATGTTGCGAGATAGATTCTCATGATCATGCAATGTTTGATGTTGGTTGCGCAGATAATTTACATTTAAATGACAAAAAATTTGGTTTGCTGTGTATGTGTGCGGGAAGATATAAAATTTACATGTGTTTCTTTTGACTAATCAGTGCGAAGATTCATTTTGCGATTTCGCCCCAAACAAAACATACTAACCAACTTTTTCTCTTTTACTTTTTTCTTCCCCCCCCCCATCCTACCCTTTTTCCCTTTTTTCTTTTCCCTCCCTAACGGTCAAGATATTAACCTGTCTTTAAACTGATCTTATCATTTTCCCTTTTTTTCTTCTCTTCTCACTTCAGTTTTATTGCTTTTAATGTAATTTTCTCATTCAGTACCGATTCTATATTTTTCACTTAATCATCCTTTTTTGTTTTTTTATTTATTTGTTGTAAAGTTTTTTGTTATAAAAAGAAAGATTATATAAAAAAATAATTTTTAGGTCTATCTATCTATTTATTTATGTATTTTATATTGCTTGTTTCACACTTGAAAATTCCGTGGTACTTTGTTTTGTTTTTTTGTGTTTTTTTTTGCCATACTTCTGGTGTTCAATAATTCCTGGTAGCGTAATATGTTGAATGTATCATATAATACTTCCATGGGAAAGTCTTGCCTAGGACTTACCAAATCAGTATGTGTACGCCTTAAGTGACGTTTATAATCCCACCTTGGTCCCGGTACCATGTAAGTCATTCGACCAATCCTTTTATTTTTTTGTTTTTTTGCCACACCATACTTCCAAAATTATTTTCCCCTTTCATGCATCTTAAGAAATAACTTATTTCACGGATTAAAGTAATTGTTGGCAGGGATATTCGTTTCCGGTAGTATTTCGTTGAACACAAATTTAATTCTTCTGTCGAATATTTTGATAATAGTTTCGAACATTCTTCTTCTTCCAGTATTTGTAAATACGTAGCCGATAAGTTCAACTTAGAAAAAAAATTTTCATTAAAGGTTCATAATAATTTTGTAAACTTACATTGAGCCCCATTGAAAAATCAGCGTCATACGCGGATTTTATTATTCTTTTCTTTTACATAAAGAATCGGCGATGCCCATTCAGGTTGTCCTCTTTGTAAAGGAACCCTGATTCTTTTAACTTTTCTAATTCCTTGTTTATTGAATCTAACACAGCAAAAAGATATAATCCTTCTCGATCTGAATATTGGAGTTGCATTTTCTTTACCTTCAAAATCGCA
This sequence comes from Ascarosepion bandense, assembly GCA_037127315.1. Taxonomy (NCBI): domain Eukaryota; kingdom Metazoa; phylum Mollusca; class Cephalopoda; order Sepiida; family Sepiidae; genus Ascarosepion; species Ascarosepion bandense. The sequence goes on from JBBBDQ010001269.1 coordinate 2,682,144, forward strand.
TTTGTCTATATTTCTGAGATAAGTTAGTGTTTACATTATTAACATTATTCGGAATATTGTCCTCATCTTTGTTGCCATTTGTACGACGTTTCGGCCATTGTACGCTCCGGCCTTCTTCAGGTGCTAGGAATTTCGAATCGAACCCTTTATTACAATCACTGGGGTATATCATCCTCATTCCTTGCGAAGCCTCGATTAGAAGTCATGAGTTAATTCCCTCTTAGCCTGCAAGTTACTTGTTCACTACTGCGTTGAGTGTCATTCTGAGAGGAGTGCAGAGGATTCGAAAGAGTTGGACGAATCTAATCGTGATTACGATTGTTTTTGGAGTGATCACCAGTAATCGCGCTGTTATGCCTTTTTTCATCTTTCTGCAAGGTATCAAGCTCAACATGGAAGCCTACATCAATTGCCTTGAGTGGAAAGAGCTGACTTAGTTCAAGAGGGTGGCTACTCAAAAACTTTTCAGAAGGCTTCTATTTCCTTGAAAAGGGTAAGAAAATAGCAATAATTTGCGGTAAAAATGGCTTTCCCAATTAACAATCTTCTCGTGTGTAGTAACTGATTTTGCGACGGAGATTTCTTCGCTAGTTTCGATGAATTGAACAAAGTAAAGAAGCCTTCTAACACACATGCATACGCACACATACATACCAATAAGAGAAATATTTTTTTATAAATAGTACTGGTAAACCCTGGGATTTTGAAGCCCTCCTTTGTTTTAAATAAACAATAAAGGGTTGATAAGCCATAAAAACAAATCAATCTTTTAATTTTGTAAAACTGGCAATATGACTGTCTTTGCCTTTTAATTTAGACCGGATATCAGTCATTTAAGTACCTTACGTATTACTCGCTTGAGTGGTCATGTCTCTTTCGACCCTTGACTAACTAGGTAGAAGATTTTCTCGCAGAAAACTGTCCTTTTTCTCCGGGAGATTGGTTGCTAACCAAGTTTATTTTACCCATAGCTAGAGGAAGAAGAGATAGATTCAAACCTTTCCAAAGTGTATAAGTGAATGTAGCATTCTCATTCCGAGACGATATCCATTACACTACATTTCACATCCATTCTTCATAACAGATGTTAAAATATAAAAAATACTTTTTTTTTTTATTAAGCGTCCACTTTATTCTACTACTGATATTTTACATGTAGTGGATGTAATCTCTAGGCGTTTGGGAGGAATAAGTAATTCTCTGTTGCTCACAATATCAATTAGTTAAGTACCATACGTGATACATGCTTGGTCGACCATGTCTCTTTCTAAACAGAACTGAATAGACAGAAGATTTTCTAGCATTTTTTCTGCAGTAAACTGATTGCCAACCAAAGGAAAAGAGATGGATTAATACCTTTCACAAGGGTACTTGCGCGAAAGTGAATGAAACGAATTCCACTGGCATTCAAACTCGGTCTCTGGTTTCTCACAACGAGCCGATATCCATTACGCCTCAACGGATATCACAAGTTCCCAATATTTATATAATTAATTGAATATTTATATCATTAATTATGTCATTAATTGAATTTAAGATTAAAATTATTCAATCTGTTTCAAAACTAAATAAACGAAACAACACAAACTAATTTGTTAAAAATTCAAAATGACAAAGTTCAAATTACATGCCAGCCGACATGTGAAAAACAGGAAACACGAAAATCGTTCAAGATACAGGTTCAAGATAGGTATTAATAAGAAATATATTCTTGTTATAAGACAAAATATTTTGATAGTGCCGAATAAAAGCCGATTGGCATTCAACAATGTATTCACAAACTCTGTACAGAAAACAACTCGAAATGTAAAAAATAACATTCTAAAAGCAAAAATAGTCATAATATTGAACAAATCTATCTATATATATATATATGTGTGTGTGTGTGTGTGTGTGTGTGTGTGTGTGTGTGTGTGTGTGTGTGTAGCAAAAAACACACCTCCAATTAAAGCAGAGAGACATTTTGACAGATGCAAAATACAACTACAAAATACAATGTGAACATATTAAAGCATAAATTAAAGCAGACAGAGATATCATCAAATCGTAAAACGGCGCCCACTATCACTTTAACAAGGATGATAGTATGCCAAATCCTACTATCACGCACATTTATATCTAAACTTATTCATAAATGGAACTTTGTTTGTGTGTATGTGTCTCTGTGTGTGTCCATTATCTATAGACTCCGAAACGGCTGAACCGATTTTCTTGCAAATTGACACAATTGTACTATAAGCGTTTGCAAGTGTTCGTAGCTAGGTTTTGTGTTGAGGTACCCCCGATAAATATCGAAAATCGATGATCGAAAAATTCGGGTTATAGAAGTGGTCCGATTTTTATTAAATTTGATACACTCATAGACAAAGAAATGGTATTCAGAAGTTTCAAGGTTGCAGTCCTTACAATTGTGCAGATAATCGATAATATATATATAAAGCAAACTGTTTGTGTGTGTGTTTTTATGTTTATCTGCCTGTATGTCTGTATTTTTTCAACCCTTTTATTTTAGTTTTTGCTTCGGGTTTCGCTATAAGTAGGTATAATTGTATTTCTTAGTCTCAACCATTATACCATTTACTCAGAGGACTTATTTAGCCTTCAAAATTCAGTTTACGAGGAAAAAAACGTATTTGATATCGATACCAGGAAATCAAAATTTGACTTATATCCATTCATTTTTCTTTCAGTCTACGGTTTCGCTATTATTGGAAACAACTATTGCTTTTTGGTCTTTCGTGCCAACGTCCAAAGAGTCTGAGATCCAGGACCATGGATTAGTTTTAAAGCTTTCATTACACCTGAGGAACGCCGGGCTATACTGCTAGTAGTAGCAGCGAATGAGGACCATACGTTTAAAGGGACGGTCCTCCAGCGGACATGAAATCAAACTCTTGTATAATTCAGAAGATGAGATTCTGATCTAGAAATAATAATAAATAATAAATATAATAATATAACAATATAAATTTGACCAAAAAGCGACTTGTATTTTCTCGTTGGCTAAATAACATCAACACTTCTATTTATATATATACTCTGATCCGAGTACTATTAAACAACATTTCTCTGAAAAACATAAACATGTAGGTAATATCAGACAGATTTTGGTCAACAATACGGTGATCCTTACTCATACACACAGTAAGAGGAACCTGCAGATATTGGAGGCCATGTACATCAAATCGAAACAGCCAACACTCAATAAAATCAACTTTAAAACAGGAAATAACATATTACATTGCATTTGACTACATGGTTTTGTTGTCATTTCGCGCTATCCCGCGGTGTGACGTCATAAAACCGCATCGCAAACTTAAGAACTGCGTTTATTATTTTTGGTAACTATTGCCGTTGCCAAGCGGAGTTTTATGTCAACACAAAATAAAATCGTCGGTGATGGTGGATTATATAATATTTCAGTTTAAACTACCTCTCTGAAGATGGCTCATGAGAGCCGAAAGCTTAGAAGAAAACCAATAAATAATTATCCAAATGTTGGAGATTTTTTGTCTTTATTTTCAACTGAAATTAAAACCAAAATACGACGTTTAGAACGGCTCATGATTAAACATAATAGACATTCATTGTCTCTTATATTTAATAGCATATGTCTAGAAAATTACTTGCTGCCTAGATATACTAAATATATTTATATATATATAAAAGCAGAGAATATTTTTATTCGTTCTCCTTTGATTACATCGGCTGTAGAGTATGAGGTTTAATCGGGTCTGTAAGAAGCACGCGCATACGATTAGCCAACGGGCTGCTCTTGATTCGACTGACTTCTGAACTCCAACTATTGTTTGCAAACTGCTAAACTAAACCCTGATTCTACTGCCAAAACTAACTGACTTCAAGAGGCAACCTCACTGACACCTGCACCTTCGTTGTACCCTGTCACACTTTGTGCGCTGATTTATTTGACCTCCGTCGTCAAAACAAAATCTTGCTTCGCCAGCAGCATTATTTGACATTTCAAATAACATCCATTTTTCTTTTTCAAATTTTGCAACAAAATGCGAATACACTACTTGTAGAAATTCCACACTGAACCAGAATATACAACAGTCAGTCGCCTGTCTTGTAAGGTTTGGTGTGGACTGGGGTCGAGTTGGAAATAAGAATTTCATCAGATATAAGACACGAGACAAGAGTAATGGGAGGTTGGAAGGATTTTGTCTTAAAGGAAAGAACTTAAATAAGCCCTGGATTTAAACCTTATAATATTATTTTGGGGTCATATGGAGAATTAAATAAAAATGTCCGATATAAGGATACTAGTAAAATAAATAAAGGAATTAATGGATCAATGGAAAGGGAGTTAGGAAAATCATAAGAGATACTCTTATAACCGTTAAACGGATAATCGTATAGAGATTATAGACAGCGAAGAATCAGAATTAGTTAAACCTTCGAAGTCAGAAGAATTAGAATGGAATGAGTAAATGAAAATATAGTAGCTAATTGGGTTAAATCTATATTATAGAAATTGGAATGTCTTTATATATTAGGTTGTCCCAAAAGTTCGTAACCACTTGCGAAATGGGTCTATCTGGTCCAGTACAATCGAGACAAGCGATGGCTTCAGAAAGGGCAAGAGATACCGTCGATTCCAAAACACGATCGATTTGATAAGAAAGTCATGTTGTGCGTTTGGTGGAACTTTGAAGGAATCGTGCATTTTGAGTTGGTTCCCATGGTCGTGCCATCAGTGCCAAACTTTAGTGCCCGAAACTTGAGCGGGTCTACGAAAAGTTGAAGCAAAAGTACCCGGCTCTGATCAACCGAAAGCGCGCTTTGATGGAGCAGCATAATGCCAAACCACACACCGCCAGGAAGACCAAAGACAAGTTTGAAGAGCTGGACGGCGTTGAGTTACTGTCACATCTAGCCTACAGTCCTGACTGTGCTCAGATTACGGATTTTCCGCTCAATGCCACACTTACTGAAGTGCCGCTGATTCGACTAGTTTGATAAAGTCGAGGAAGCGTGTCAAGAATTCTTTGATTTGAAGCCGATGGCAGATCGATGGCAGAAAGTATTGGAAAATTGTGGTCTTTATTTTGAGCAAAAACTTTTGATGTTTCTGCGAGTAAAATGTTTCTGCAAGTGTTTTCTGGTAACCTTAGATTACTTGGCGAGTAAAATTTCAATTTTTTGCAAGTGTTTACGAACGTTTGGGACAATATAATACCAACATTTATACACTATTTCATTCCACTGATTCAGAAGTTAAATTTATTTTTTATTTTATTATTCTATTTCCTTCTTCTAAACATAAGTTAAACCTATCTCTAAGACTATTCGGAGTACGTGTGTAAACTATTATCTTGCAAACTATGTGTGTGCTTCGATGTTTTTCATTCAATTCAAAACATAGTCCAGAAAATAATATGTCTAAGGCATTATTTCGAGCTTTTCGTTGCTGCAAGTCCTTCGTGGTCGTGCGGTCTAAGACACTACAGATCTAATTGACGACTTCCCCCAACGGAGCACAGGTTCAAATCTTCCCGCTAGACGCATATTTTCCTGAAAAAATTTCTCGATTATTCAGGCTGGTAAATATAAATAAATAATTTATTTAAATATTAAAAAAATGTATATACTCAAATACAATTGGCTGTTAAAATATTTTGAAAAAATATGTATTTTTTACATCTAAATGATGACTCCCACCAGCCTTATCTCAAGGAAAATAGTTTACCATCTTATATTAATATCTCGTCTAATCACCTAAAAACTATTTTAAAGCAGATATCCAATATCGTAATCACTAGAATTAAACGTTTATCATCTAGCGTCAAAATGCTCAATGAAAAATGAAGAAATTACCAACAAGGCCCTTCAAAAGAGCGGATAGAAAAATAAACGTTTGGAAAGCCAACTATTAACCCTGAACTATCTAATACCAAAAATAAATATAAACATAAATGTAGAAAAAGGAAGGTAATATGGTTTAACCCCCCCTACTGTAGACTAATATTAATATAGGAAAATATTTTCTCAAGCTAGTAAATAAACATTTCAATAGCAACAATCCTCTACACAAAATCTTTAATAGGAACCCATTAAAAATGAGCTATTCCTGAACCCCAAATATGAACGATATTATTAATTCACACAATAATCAGATTCCAAAGAATTTATATAATGCCGATTCAAAGTCTGGAATTTGTAATGATTATATTTGTAGCTCCGTGAGTATCTGCCCGGTGGAAGGCAAATGTAAATCCACCCAGGTAAACTACGAAGCTCAAATCTCATCCACCAACAATAGAGCAAATTATATTTGCATATCCGCGGGGGATTTTAAGCAACGTTATTACAATCATAGGTATTCCTTTTCCAATTTAAATCAGAAATATCAAACAACCCTTTCACGAAGATATTGGAAAATGAAAGAAGAAGGGCTAAACCCCATAGTTAATTGGAAACTGATGTGCTCAGCCCGTACCCCTAGAAATTTTCACGATAGGTGCAATCTATGTTTAGAGAAAAAAATACAAATATTAAAGTACCCATATCAGCAGCTACTTTTAATTTTACGGAAAGAATTCATTAGCAAATACCGCCAAAGGTCGAAATTTGTGAATTGTAAATCTTAAGATTTAATTTTTATATTTAATCTATGATTTTAGTAAAATAATTTTTTTTTCAGCTACTAAATTTGAAGCCTATACCAAATACTGATCCCAGCCTTATAGATAACTTCCTTCTTTCTTTTTCCTATCTAAATATCTACTATATCTGTAAGAATCTGTAGACTAAAGTTTTAGTCCCCATTTTTTCCTGCACTTTTATATATATTTTTTTTTCGGGGGGGGGGTGAAGACTCTTATTTCTATTTTCTTGTTCATAACTAAATTACTCATTTAACTTCCCTGCGCCTGGTTACAATTATACGTTATTTTATATATATTTATTTTAATCTAATTTATCATATACACATAAAGATTAGTTTTCGTCAACATTTAACAGGGCCCTTACAATAAAAATAAAATAATTTCCTTCCTTCCTTACTAAGCCGCCTTTACTTTAGTTTCTTAAATTTTTCAAAAATGATTAAAATTAAATTTAAGTCGTGAATTGCCAATATCCTTTAGCATTTTAAGTAAATTATGTTCGGAAAGTGTATTTGTGTGTATGTGTGTGTATATATATATGTGTGCGTATGTGTTTGTGTGCGTGAATGTGTGTATATGTGTGTGTGTGAATGTGTGTGTTTATATGTGTATGTATACTTGTAGTAATGGATTCTTTTAAAATTTACCCTTAAAATTAATATTTTTATTTTTATTTTATTTTAAATCTAAAATTTAAGATTTATATTTAATTTAAATTTGTATGTCAAACTTTTTTCTATAAAATTTGTCACAGTCATTATTTTTAAACTAAAATTGCTTTGGTAAATTTTTTCAATGTTTTTTTAACACTGATGATAGTAATTTTTTTCTTTTTTTCTTTTCTTAGCTTACTTCCCTGTCAATCACCCCTTCCCCCTTTTTCTTTTTCCTTTTTCCTTTCTTTTCTTTTTCTTTTTTCCTTTGCCTTTCGTTGTGCCTCCCATTTCTATTCGTCTAGACATGGCTAAATTACAACTTTTAAGCTCTCAACTCTGATAAGGGACTAAGGTGTCTTTTAAACATAGGTATCTATCTGCTTTCCTGTTTACTTCTTTAAGTTCAAAAACTATTAATCCCACCCCATTTTATTTTCCTGTAGATGGAAAGTTTTATGGACTCCTGTAGGTATAGAATCTTTTGTCATTTGAATTTGTTTAAATAAAAATTTGTTGGTGAAGACCCGAGGATGTCCCCGTAGAAACGGCAATTCAACGACTAAATTTTGTTTTATTTTATTTTATATATATATATATATATATATATATATATCACTATTTCCTTTAAACATCTTTTATTGAATCCGGTTGAAAGGATGATTTAATCAATATTTTAATGAGTTTCTCTAGCATTATAATATTTTTCGTTTTTCAGGACTTAAAGAATATAAAAATATTCCATAGTTTTTATTGTTCCGTGCGCTTTCGGTTAGTGTTTTAGCGATTCTCAAGGGTGTTGCATTAATTATATTCATTTTCAATATGTTTTAATGTGTGAATATTCTTTAAAGAGTATCACAAGCGTGATATGCGTGCCTTGGTTAGCATGATGGTCTCTTCCATTTTCAGAAAGAATATATATATATATATATATATATATATATATACACATATATATATATATATATATATATATATTCAAATACTTTAATCCAAGCGGAAAAAGCAGGAAGGTAAATTCCAAAAACCCAATACTAATTAATATTAAAATTTTATTTTAACATTAAAAAATAATACAGGAAGAGAGCTCCATGTAATAAAATATTACAGAGCAAATATAAATTAAATAGGATTTATTCAAAGATGTTGTATGTACATTTCGACATGAAATCCCCACAGGGCATAAGGCATCACCTCAGCAACGAAAAAAATCCTTTCTGAAACTGGAGAAAAATCAGTCTATTTTTCCTTTTTAACTCATAAATAGATTTGAAAAAAAAGTTTAAAAAGAAAGAAAAAGAAAAAGAAAAAGATAAAATAAAAAAATAAAATAAAATAAACAAGAAAAGAAAAATTGGCATCGTCTGGGTTCGCAAAAAAGAAAGAGAATTGTAACGTAAATAGAACAGACGGTGTGTTGAATTGAGATTAGGTTAAGCAAAACGGAAAAAAGGTGGGAGGTAAGAGAGATAAAAGAAGGGAGGGAAAAAGAAAAGAAAGAAAAAACAATTTTTATATATTACAGACGCTCGACATATTCAAAGACCTAACTTCCCAAAAGCGTTGAAGTATTAGAAAAAGGCCTTTTACTTAAAAAGGTATATTTGTTTTTAAAAGGAATAAAAAGATATAGGACTTAAAATATATATTTTTTAAAAATTAGGTCATTTAATTTAAACTAAATAAAGATACCGCTAGGTATGAACCAAAAAAAAAAAATTTCATTTACAATTATACATACAGAGATGTGTACACACATACATACACACACATTTTTACAATTATAAATACATATATACATACATATACACAGACACACATACATTCAATTACATACACACATATATACGAATATACACATACATGCGCATCCACATATATATATATACATATACAAAAAATCAACACACACATTATATATGTACACACACATATATGTATACATATACACACATACACACACACACACACACACATATATATATATATACATATACATATGCACACATACACACATACATATAAAAATATATAAAAAATTTAATGAATATTATGAAGGGAAATATAAGTAGAGTATTTAAATAGCTAAAAAAAGTTATACACATAAATACCTATGTACACATACACACACATACATATACATTTTTTTTTTTTTTTTTAATCATCTCACCCCAAGCAAGGCATTCCACTGCCACTATTGCGCATGGGGCTACATAGGGGAAGGTAAAGAGAAAGAGTGGATAGACATAGGGAATGTCAGGAGAAAGGTGATAGATGAGTAAGGATAGCGAGGATGAGTGTCGGGCAGATGGGAAGAGTGTTTGATAGAATGGGAGCAGGTTAGTGTGTTAGGAGGTGTCTATTGACCTTACATTTAAACTCCTGGAGATTGTAGCCGTCGGGGAAGCAATCGTTTGGAAGAGAATTCCACAGTCGGGAAGTGCGAGGAAAGAAACTGTTGGAGTAGAAGTTACGGCTGCATTTTATCGGTTTCACTGTAAAAGGGTGGGATCTAGTTGCTAATCTAGTATCTCCCTGATTCCATAAGAACCCAAATAGGTTTGTACGCCGATGACACCACAGTTTACTCTCGCCTCCTACAAAAATCTGGTATAGGCGTCAAAGCTAAACTCGCAGCCGAGATTGAAAAAGACCTCCAATCCATATTGGACTGGGGTAAGAAATGGCTAGTAAATTTTAATGCTTCTAAAAACATATATACATATAAACATATACACACAGATATATACAAATATACACATACATACACACAAACATACTCATATACAGAAAAAAAAAATTAAAAAGGAAAAAGAAAAATTTAAAATTAAAAAATTAAAATTTAAAATTTAAAATCTGCCCTATGATGGCACTTATTGATGAATTCCTTTCTAAGATTCAAAAGTAAGTCCTGATGAGGATACTTCAAAATCAGAATCTTCTCCAATAGACATAGACGGCACCTATCACGAAAATTTTTAGGGGAAGAGGCTGAGCCTATTAGTTTCCAGCTAATTACATGGTCCTGCCCTTCCTCCTTCATTTTCCAGAATCTACGTGATAATGCCGTCTGGAATCGTTGGTTAGGGATCGAAAACGAGTACCTGTGGTTGTAAATATATATATATATATATATATATATATATATATATTTACCATTGTAAATGTATATATATATATATATATATATATATAAAGAAAAAAATATATATAAATGTATATATATATATATATAAAAAAGGAGAAAGAAAGATATAAAATGTGTGTATATATATATATATATATATATATATATATATATATATAAAGAAAAAAGGAGAAAGAAAGAAAGAAAACTTTCAAGCCGTCAACAATAATAATAGTAGAGGGCAACTATTTATCTAATAAAAACGAAGATTGATAAATATGTTTGATATTGAGAACAAATTTTACCGGTCATTGACCGCAAATTTGGTTAATTTGGTCGTTGGCCATTTTTGTTTGGTCGAAGATATAGAATAAATACACTCAGAGTGTTTTCTCTGTTGCAATGAGCGGAAGTCATCTTATAATGAAATTATATATATATATATATATATATATATATATATATATACACACAGAGATTTTATATATTATATATACATATTATTATGTTTTACCATTATTATTATTATTATTATTATTATTATTATTTTCTTGCTATAATAACAGCATACTGCAACTCATAAGCTAACAAGTTTCGGTGTTCAGTGCACCATTATCAGGTAGGTGCATTGAGCATCGAAACATGATAGCTTCAGTGTTGCAGTATACTATTATTACTACAATAATAGTAGGTATATATTTATATATGCTCTACAACTGTATTGGGCACTTTATAAAGAATATATATTAAAATGTGGAATATATATCCATTAGTTTATCTATTACATAAATCCATTTATATGAATTTATATCGCATTTTTTTCAATATATATATATTGTTGTAGAATAGTTTTAGCACTGAAGGGTATAATCGTACTATGTCGGTTGCTAATCGACTTAAAGTACCCAAAATGTTAGGAACTTGGTAATCTTCCACTGAAAGTTGACTCCTTAGTATTCGGCTAACTGCCGACTGATATCAACTGCCTAATTCTCCAATAGATCTCTAAAGAACTTCTATGAACTTCCCAAGAACTACTTAAGAACTTCATTATTTATTGTACTGAAGTACAAATGTGGCACAAGGCCTAATACGGGGATGGGGAAGGCTGGTCATCAACTGTCCTATATTTAACTTAGCTATTCACTTTCGTTGACCCTGACACGCTAACAATAACCTTTCACCATAAAACCACATTTTTACTTACCATTCTTACCACGTCCACCATAATACCTCAGGTTCTCTATGTAGTCCTACTTAACTCCCATATGTACAATGTTCAGTGGAGGGCATGGGCAGAAATAACAACATTTAAAATCCCCAATGATTTTATACAATGAAAATAAGCTATGTACAAGAAACTAAACAAAATCATATTAGTAATAAAAGCCCCCCACTACTCTAATATTGTGACAGCAAAATCACTTCCCCGGACGAAATATAATGCGTGGCTTTAGAAGTATAATACCATATATCCGATCAGCAATTACTCACACAATCACTCACACATGTAAACATCATAACAAAAACGAAAAGCACACTTGAAAAATAACGAAAGACGACACGCATCCACCGGAGAACTAACATTGTTGAACACCTAAAGTGGGAAGGGATGGGGGATTAAACTAAAGAAAAATAGGGGACGAAAAAGAAAAAGGGGGCCAATGAGCAATCATAACCTAGCTAAGTTAACAATGAAGCAAAAAAACAGAAAAAATCAAAGTTTCCCTACACTAACCTAACAGGGACGGGGTGCACATGTTCAGCCCAGCACACCCAATATCCTGATGCCTAACCAGCATCAAACAACCACTCCAGGTCAGCACCTTTCACTCGACAGAATCGCGCAAGACTCACCCACCTTTTGCCAAATTCAGATGGAGTGAGTCGTTTCCTTTCCGTCCTGATCTTGACTTTAAGCTGATGCTTAAAGAACAAGATCAGTTGGGAAGAGGTAAACTTCTCATCACCATAGAATTCCTTCTGTCGCGTCGTCCAAATCACGATTCGCATAACACCTAGTAAGCAAAAGAGCACATAGTGCTCAGCCCTAGATAACGGAGGTACGACATTGCTACAAACAGAACTAGCCTCAAGGACAAAGAACTTTCCACGCAGCATACGAACCATGAGGTCTTCAAGAAACTTACACAACGGAGCAACAACACTGCAGTGGAAGAAGGCATGATCGACGGTTTCCGTCGTCAGCCCACAACGCACGCAGGTTGATTTTGGTGTTAGGCCCGCTGCATGAAGCCTCTTGCCTACCCAGAGAGCCTTTCGAATCATCAGCCAGGTGAGTGATGCCTCATCGTTAGTGAGACATTTCAACCCAGGCGCCCAAGGCCATATGGAGCGAGCCTCCCGCTTCGTAAGCCCGAGCTCGCCAATCAGTTCATCTTGAACGGCCCCCCCTAACTAAAACCCGATATAATGCCCTAAGAGACAACGATTGGGCGTTGGAGAGGCCATCCGTAGCCCGCAAGAGAAACTGGAGAGCCAAACGACATTCTTTATAGAAGGAGCACTCGCCACGAGGAGTACGGCCGGCCTCCTCCTCCGACAAATGCACACTTCTCAGGGATGGAAAGTTTTTATGGACGTCCTCTTGAACGAGGGCGCCGTTCTCATCCTCCAGCATACACATTCGATCCAGGAATCTAATGCGAAGCGTGTGTTGACGAATCTCAACGCTAGGCATGCCCAGACCGCCCTCAGATGGATGCAGGCAACAGATCTCGCGACGTACCTTGGGAGACTTGCCTTCTCCCCAAAGGAAGGAGAACAAGAACTGAATTAAACCCAAACGAATGGCACACGGGAGAGGAAGTACCGAGAGTCGGTAAAGGAGAATCGGGTAGATGTGCGAGGCACATACTTCCGCCCTCCCCTTTAAGGAGAGCCTCCTCCGAGTCCACAGACGAACTGCGCCCTCGGCCTTCTCTCGAACCTCCGACCAATTCATTTCCAACTGGAGATCCGGACCGAAAAAGACGCCGAGAATCTTGATCGGCCCGTCCGTCCAGAGGAAAGGTCCGGGAAGAGAAACTCCCTTCCACGCACCCAATCGCAAGCCAACAGACTTATCGCGATTGATCTTGGCCCCTGTCACCGTCTCATAGCATCTGATTTCTTTGCTGACTTCGTCAATCTCGGCTTTGCTCGACACAAAAACCGAAACGTCGTCAGCATAGGCGGAGTACCTGGCCGAGGTGGTAGCACCAGGTACGGAAATTCCGCGAAGGACCGGATTCGCCTTTAACTTGCGAAGGAATGGCTCCAACGCAAGAACGTACAGCAAAGGCGAAAGTGGACAACCTTGACGAATGGAGCGAGATAAAGTGAAGGGCTTCGATCTTACCCCATTCACTTCCACCAGCGCACCGGGGGACTCATACAGCAGTCGGATCCAGGAGCGAAAGTACGGCCCGAAACCGGCGGCGGAAAGGACAGACTCCAAGAAACGATGGTCAACCCTATCGAAAGCCTTGGACTGATCCAAATTGATCAGCGCGGCTTCGGTGTCGGTTTTCTCGATGATCAGGCGTACCAAATGAAGGTTGTCCTGAATAGTCCTGCCCTTCACAGCACAAGTCTGCTCGGGGCCAATCAGACTAGAGAGGACAGCCTGCAAACGGCCGGCCAAGATCTTGGCAAAAATCTTTAAGTCAGTATTTAACATCGTTAAAGGCCGATAATTATCTATGCCACCCCCACCGCTCTTGCTCTTGCGAAGCAACTTGATTACACCCCTGGTGAAGCGTCGAGGTATAGACCCCTGCCTCATCCAGTTGTTATAAACAAGAGCCAGCAGAGGAACAAGAACGGACGACTGCCTCAAGTACAGTTCGTAGGGAAGACCATCCAAACCTGGAGTTTTGTCCCGGCCAACCAATTTCAGCGCGTCCCAGATTTCCGACTCTGTTATGGGCCCCTCGCACCTAGCCGCTTCAGCCGCCTCGAGGCGGGGAAAGTCAGCCAAATAGGTGTCGAACTGAGCAGAGCTCAGACCGGGCTCCCTGGTGAAAAGATCCTGGAAGTAATCCCGAAAAGCTCCACATATACCCACGTCTGTAGTCACGGTACGACCATCCGTCAATGTGATGTCCTTGATATGCCGATTGGCTGCTTGCCTAGCTTCCTCTGCACGCAATTCTGCGGCCATATTCGTTGCCTCAGAAGACATTCTTTTTAACCTAGCCCTAACTACCAGAGCTTGATCCTTCTTGATAGCCAAGGAGGCCAGCTCGGCCCTAGCTAAGGCTACGTCCCCACTATTACGGGATTTAACTGCCCGATCAACTTTTTTCTCTAACGTCGATTGCGCCGCTAAATTAGCTAAGTTGAGCCGACGGCTATAGTCGGCAGCAAACGACCTAATTTTGGATTTAAGTGTATCCCACCACTTATTCCCAACCACAGCCCCCGTCAGTTCCCGCTTTAGTGTTAGTAAAAGCTGGTGCTGGAAATCTTGGCTATCAAATAATGACGCGTTCAATTTCCAGTAGCCAGCCAACTTAACCTTAGGCTTATCTAAGTTTACACGAACCCGGACGAGCCTATGATCCGTGTAAACTATCGAATGGAAACTTGGACAACCTAAGAGCCCTACGTCGACTCTCCTAACTAGGACTCGGTCGAGGTAGCTTGCGCGTACCTTCGAATCCGAGCTGCCCCTATTAGTCCAAGTCCACACTACCTCCCGGGGGTGTTCATTTCGGTATTTATCGACAAGATCATTCCTGTCGATAAATTCCCGAAATGGTTTCACATCCGGGTTGTTAGTACCCGATCTTTCTCCTATACGATCCTTCTCAGGGTCAAGGACGGCATTCCAATCCCCCGCTAAAATTACCCGCCTCGATGTTCCAAAGAACGACTCGAGCTGCCGAAACAAAGCAGGACGCTCCGCATGGACATTGGGCGCATAAACCCCAATGAGGCGAAAAGACTTCTCCTTTATGGTAATATCCAGCACACAAATCCTGCCCGCTGGATCCGCGAAGACAAGCGTACACGCCGCACCCAAAGACTTGCTCACTAGCCAGGAAACACCTCTAGAACGACCATCAAAACATGCTGAATAGAGATCGTAATCCCTAGACAGTATGCCCTCATAGTCGCCAGCAAAAAACCGGGTCTCCTGCAAACAACAAACATCCACCCCGAGGCGCTGGAGATCATGAAGGAGTCTCACCCTCCGAAACTCAGACCTCAGCCCCCGGGCATTCATACTTGCTAACCAGAGAGCCATTATCAGTCCGATTAGGGTTGAGGAACTGTTCCGAACATGTCCGGTGACAGGACACCGACAGCCCGTCCCATTGAGCCGAGACCCATTTCACTTTTGATAGTGCCATCATAGGACAGGCCGCCAATGTCCAGGGGAAACGTTAGTTTCAACGCTCTGTAAAGGGAGGGGTGAACATAAACCGGGGTCCTCCCAGAACAAAACTGCTGCAAATTTTTGTTGTCCTCATCATGGAAATAAGAAAGGGGAGGGTCTGTTGCAAACGAATCATTTGCCTCCCCTAACATAGTCCATATTTGACGCGTTCCAGTTCCCGAACGCACGACCGTCAGGATCCTCTTGGCGTTTGGGAAATTGCGCGGGTCCTCTATGTCCTTGTCTTGTAATTTTTGAAACCGAAGTAGCGGTTTCAGGCGCTTTGAGTGGCTCAGAGCCCTTTGAGCAGTCTCCTCGGAAACTCTACACACGTCCTCCCCAAGGTTGAAGGGAGGTTTCAATTTCTTCCTTTTTTCCTCACCAGAGGCCGCCTCAGGGCTTCTCTGTCTCTTGCTTTTGTGAGGAGAGAGAGAGGGAGTAGGTGTTGGGGTGGACATGGGCGAGTCATCAGGAGAAGCAGGAGTAGAAGGGACACGAGAAGGGACTGGGGATTGATGTTTCAAGGTGGTCATTTTGGACGGGGAAGTGGTCAGAGACTTAGTCATGGGCGGAGGGGCCATGGTTTTTTTCCGGGAGGGGGAGGAAGGGGCGGAAACGGAAGAGTGTGAAGTTGCTGGTTTTGAGGGTTTCTTATTTTCCAGCTCTTTCTTAAGTTTCCTAAGCTGAACAATTTTGTCCCAGTTGGGTTCGGGATTCTTTTGCATTTCATTCAATGGCCTGTCCTGATGGACCGCCGGGACGTCGCCCTTAAAGCTGCCAGAGGGAGTGGGACTGTCGGTGTCATCCCTAGGAGATTCAGGGGACTGAGGTACCGCTGCTCGGATCTTCCCTTTGCCTCTAGCAACGACATGCCATACTCCCTCATCCTTGTCCTTAACCACACTTGCGGCAGGCTTCGGAATTTGGGAGGATGGGGGCCGAGACCCACCCGGTTTTTGTGAGACACCGGACCGTGCCGCTGCTAGGCCCATTACAGGCGTTGCGGAACTACGGTTGTCAGGCTTAGGGGTATTCTGGTCGCCAGCGGCCGGATCACCAGAGGCCTTCTTCTCTGGGCAGGAAGAGGACAGGTGACCAGTCTGCCCGCACTTCCAGCAAGTTGGTTTTCGGCCAGTCACTATGACCGGCATTTTCCGGCCGCAGTAATCCAAGCAGTTGGGGACGGAATCGAAGGCTTCTCGCTCCATTATGATGTCAAATGTCCATCCCCCGTTCAGGTTGTCGGAAGCGGCTGCGAGTATTTGGCCATATTTCCTTAAATACGATGCCAGATGTTCGCCGGCAACCTGAGGAGGCACCTCATATACTGCTACTGTGGTCCTTCTTCGGCCTTCATATTCTGTTCTCAAGATAAGGTCATTAGTGATAAGTTCTCTTTTGATGACTTCTAAACAATCTTCCGGTGTGGGCAGCAGTACGTCCCACATGAAAAAGAGCGGCCCTCTAATTACTCTTTGGGGCTTAACCCCTAGGGACACCAGTGATCGGATCACTGTGTCTTTCGTGGAGCGACAAATTTTGCGCGAACGCTTGTCCACCACGAAGACCGACACCATTCTCTTTTCAAACTTTTGTAGTTCCTGGGGGTTTTCCAAAAGTCCGTCATCTTTCAAAAGATGGTCGAAACCTTTAGATCTCTCCAGAAACTCCGCAATGTTTATAATGCATCTAGGTGGGGACTTCCAGCAATCGGGCAACTCCCCGGCCTTAGCATCTTTATTGTTGTCTTTGGCATTTCTAGTCTTATCATCTGTTGCAATCTTTTGGCCTTTCTCGGCCACCATATTTTTCGTCTTACTATTAGACTCATTTAGAGGGGGATATTCCTCTTTATTTTTGTCAGGCGGGCCCTTCCTGGGCGGATCAAAAATTAATTTCTTTTTAACTGACCGACTTGAGTCGGCCATTTTTATATTTGCTTGTCACTATATATTTTCCTCCGTAAATAATACGAGAATGGAGCGGGGTAGGAAAAATGGTGGGGGGGGCGTAAAAAAAAAAAAAAAAAAAAAAAAAAAAACTCTCCTCACAAAGTAATGACAAGAACAGTAATAATTACAAAATTAGCCTACAATGGCAAAGAATAGAAATAACAAAAGGCTTAGGAAAAAACTTGCCTTTAACGGTGTAATTAAACTCTTACAAATATAAGAGAAGAAAAAGCCTTAAATGGCAAAAATTAGCCTCCGGAGAGGTTAAAAAATAAAAGAAAAACAAATTTATACAAAAATAAACTTTACCAGTTACGATAAACTACTACACAGATAAATTTAAAGAAAATAAAACAAACGGAGAGTTGCCTAAACGGCTACTCAAGACAAAGAAAATAGGGGGAGGGGCTAAAATTAAATTTAAGCGGTTTAACTAAACTTTACAAAATAAATGAATTAACGAAAATAAATTTAAACAACGATTAAACTTTACAAATGTACAATTAAATTAAATACACAAAGAAAACAAATACAAACAAATACATAACAAACAAAAAAGAAAACGAAAAGTCTCCTAACGGCGACTTCCGCAAAAGAAAAACTGGGGAGGGGCTGAAAAAAGAAAAGTTAAAGTGGAAGAAAAATAAAAATCAGCTAATTCTTCAGCTTCTGGTCAAAAAAGGGGCAGTTAAAAAAATATAAATATGGCACTTAAGGCCAAACAGATACTGAAAATAAAAATAAAAATAAAAAACTCAAAACGGCCGACCTAAATAAAAACAAATATGGCCGCCAAAAATACGAAAATAAAAACAAAAAAGCTAGAAGAATAAAAAAGAAAAGAACAAAGTAAATAAACGAAAAAGAAAATAAATAAAAATAAACTTAGCTCAACAAAAAGGTCTTTTTTGTAAAATAAACAGTCCAAATAAGTGAATCACAGTTTTTTTTTTAAAACAAAAAGTGTCTGACGCTCGCCAAAACAAGGTCGGAGAAAATGACAACAAACGTCAAAAAATCTTCTCAAGAACTTCATTATTTATTGTACTGAAGTACAAATGTGGCACAAGGCCTAATACGGGGATGGGGAAGGCTGGTCATCAACTGTCCTATATTTAACTTAGCTATTCACTTTCGTTGACCCTGACACGCTAACAATAACCTTTCACCATAAAACCACATTTTTACTTACCATTCTTACCACGTCCACCATAATACCTCAGGTTCTCTATGTAGTCCTACTTAACTCCCATATGTACAATGTTCAGTGGAGGGCATGGGCAGAAATAACAACATTTAAAATTCCCCAATGATTTTATACAATGAAAGTAAGATATATACATGAAACTAAACAAAATCATATTAGTAATAAAAAGCCCCCCACTACTCTAATATTGTGACAGCAAAATCACTTCCCCGGACGAAACATAATGCGTGGCTTTATGAATATAATACCATATGTCCGATCAGCAATCACTCACACAATCACTCACAGATTTAAACATCATAACAAAAAACGAAAAACACACTTGAAAAATAACGAAAGTCGCCACGCATCCACCGGGGAACTAACATTGTTGAACACCTAAGGTGGGAAGGGAAGGGGGGTTAAGCTAAAGAAAAATAGGGGACGAAAAAGAAAAGGGGGCCAATGAGCAATCATAACCTAGCTAAGTTAACATTGAAGCCAAAAACAGAAAAATCAAACTTTCCCTACACTAACCTAACAGGGTCGGGGTGCACATGTTCTGCCCAGCACACCCAATATCCTGATGCCTAACCAGCATCGAACAACCACTCCAGGTCAGCACCTTTCACTCGACAGAATCGCGCAAGACTCACCCACCTTTTGCCAAATTCAGATGGAGTGAGTCGTTTCCTTTCCGTCCTGATCTTGACTTTAAGCTGATGCTTAAAGAACAAGATCAGTTGGGAAGAGGTAAACTTCTCATCACCATAGAATTCCTTCTGTCGCGTCGTCCAAATCACGACTCGCATAACACCTAGTAAGCAAAAGAGCACATAGTGCTCAGCCCTAGATAACGGAGGCACGACATTGCTACAAACAGAACTAGCCTCAAGGACAAAGAACTTTCCACGCAGCATACGAACCATGAGGTCTTCAAGAAACTTACACAACGGAGCAACAACACTGCAGTGGAAGAAGGCATGATCGACGGTTTCCGTCGTCAGCCCACAACGCACGCAGGTTGATTTTGGTGTTAGGCCCGCTGCATGAAGCCTCTTGCCTACCCAGAGAGCCTTTCGAATCATCAGCCAGGTGAGTGATGCCTCATCGTTAGTGAGACATTTCAACCCAGGCGCCCAAGGCCATATGGAGCGAGCCTCCTGCTTCGTAAGCCCGAGCTCGCCAATCAGTTCATCTTGAACGGCCCCCCTAACTAAAACCCGATATAATGCCCTAAGAGACAACGATTGGGCGTTGGAGAGGCCATCCGTAGCCCGCAAGAGAAACTGGAGAGCCAAACGACATTCTTTATAGAAGGAGCACTCGCCACGAGGAGTACGGCCGGCCTCCTCCTCCGACAAATGCACACTTCTCAGGGATGGAAAGTTTTTATGGACGTCCTCTTGAACGAGGGCGCCGTTCTCATCCTCCAGCATACACATTCGATCCAGGAATCTAATGCGAAGCGTATGTTGACGAATCTCAACGCTAGGCATGCCCAGACCGCCCTCAGATGGATGCAGGCAACAGATCTCGCGACGTACCTTGGGAGACTTGCCTTCTCCCCAAAGGAAGGAGAACAAGAGCTGAATTAAACCCAAACGAATGGCACACGGGACAGGAAGTACCGAGAGTCGGTAAAGGAGAATCGGGTAGATGTGCGAAGCACATACTTCCGCCCTCCCCTTTAAGGAGAGCCTCCTCCGAGTCCACAGACGAACTGCGCCCTCGGCCTTCTCTCGAACCTCCGACCAATTCATTTCCAACTGGAGATCAGGACCGAAAAAGACGCCGAGAATCTTGATCGGCCCGTCCGTCCAGAGGAAAGGTCCGGGAAGAGAAACTCCCTTCCACGCACCCAATCGCAAGCCAACAGACTTATCGCGATTGATCTTGGCCCCTGTCACCGTCTCATAACATCTGATTTCTTTGCTGACTTCGTCAATCTCGGCTTTGCTCGACACAAAAACCGAAACGTCGTCAGCATAGGCGGAGTACCTGGCCGAGGTGGTAGCACCAGGTACGGAAATTCCGCGAAGGACCGGATTCGCCTTTAACTTGCGAAGGAATGGCTCCAACGCAAGAACGTACAGCAAAGGCGAAAGTGGACAACCTTGACGAATGGAGCGAGATAAAGTGAAGGGCTTCGATCTTACCCCATTCACTTCCACCAGCGCACCGGGGGACTCATACAGCAGTCGGATCCAGGAGCGAAAGTACGGCCCGAAACCGGCGGCGGAAAGGACAGACTCCAAGAAACGATGGTCAACCCTATCGAATGCCTTGGACTGATCCAAATTGATCAGCGCGGCTTCGGTGTCGGTTTTCTCGATGATCAGGCGTACCAAATGAAGGTTGTCCTGAATAGTCCTGCCCTTCACAGCACAAGTCTGCTCGGGGCCAATCAGACTAGAGAGGACAGCCTGCAAACGGCCGGCCAAGATCTTGGCAAAAATCTTTAAGTCAGTATTTAACATCGTTAAAGGCCGATAATTATCTATGCCACCCCCACCGCTCTTGCTCTTGCGAAGCAACTTGATTACACCCCTGGTGAAGCGACGAGGTATAGACCCCTGCCTCATCCAGTTGTTATAAACAAGAGCCAGCAGAGGAACAAGAACGGACGACTGCCTCAAGTACAGTTCGTAGGGAAGACCATCCAAACCTGGAGTTTTGTCCCGGCCAACCAATTTCAGCGCATCCCAGATTTCCGACTCTGTTATGGGCCCCTCGCACCTAGCCGCTTCAGCCGCCGAGAGGCGGGGAAAGTCAGCCAAATAGGTGTCGAACTGAGCAGAGCTCAGACCGGGCTCCCTGGTGAAAAGATCCTGGAAGTAATCCCGAAAAGCTCCACATATACCCACGTCTGTGGTCACGGTACGACCATCCGGCAATGTGATGTCCTTGATATGCCGATTGGCTGCTTGCCTAGCTTCCTCTGCACGCAATTCTGCGGCCATATTCGTTGCCTCAGAAGACATTCTTTTTAACCTAGCCCTAACTACCAGAGCTTGATCGTTCTTGATAGCCAAGGAGGCCAGCTCGGCCCTAGCTAAGGCTACGTCCCCACTATTACGGGATTTAACTGCCCGATCAACTTTTTTCTCTAACGTCGATTGCGCCGCTAAATTAGCTAAGTTGAGCCGACGGCTATAGTCGGCAGCAAACGACCTAATTTTGGATTTAAGTGTATCCCACCACTTATTCCCAACCACAGCCCCCGTCAGTTCCCGCTTTAGTGTTAGTAAAAGCTGGTGCTGGAAATCTTGGCTATCAAATAATGACGCGTTCAATTTCCAGTAGCCAGCCAACTTAACCTTAGGCTTATCTAAGTTTACACGAACCCGGACGAGCCTATGATCCGTGTAAACTATGGAATGGAAACTTGGACAACCTAAGAGCCCTACGTCGACTCTCCTAACTAGGACTCGGTCGAGGTAGCTTGCGCGTACCTTCGAATCCGAGCTGCCCCTATTAGTCCAAGTCCACACTACCTCCCGGGGGTGTTCATTTCGGTATTTATCGACAAGATCATTCCTGTCGATAAATTCCCGAAATGGTTTCACATCCGGGTTGTTAGTACCCGATCTTTCTCCTATACGATCCTTCTCAGGGTCAAGGACGGCATTCCAATCCCCCGCTAAAATTATCCGCCTCGATGTTCCAAAGAACGACTCGAGCTGCCGAAACAAAGCAGGACGCTCCGCATGGACATTGGGCGCATAAACCCCAATGAGGCGAAAAGACTTCTCCTTTATGGTAATATCCAGCACACAAATCCTGCCCGCTGGATCCGCGAAGACAAGCGTACACGCCGCACCCAAAGACTTGCTCACTAGCCAAGAAACACCTCTAGAACGACCATCAAAACATGCTGAAAAGAGATCGTAATCCCTAGACAGTATGCCCTCATAGTCGCCAGCAAAAAACCGGGTTTCCTGCAGACAACATACATCCACCCCGAGGCGCTGGAGATCATGAAGGAGTCTCACCCTCCGAGACTCAGACCTCAGCCCCCGGGCATTTACACTTGCTAACCAAAGAGCCATTGTGATCCTTAATTAGGGTTGGGGTCCGGGACAGAACATGGACGGGGAAAGGATGCCGACAGCCTCTCCCATAGATCCCTTGCCCATCTCTTTGTCAATGGAGCCGTCACGGGAGAGGCCACCAACATCCCAGGGAAATGTTAGTTTGAGAGCCCTGTAAAGGGAGGGGTGAACCAAAATTGGGACCCGTCCTACACAGAATTGTTTAGCTTTCTCTAACATTTCGTCATCTTTTGAGACTATAGGCGGAGACATTTTGATATGTTTTTCTGCCTCTAGCAGCATGTCCCAAACTTTGGCAGTTCCAGTCCCAGTGCGAACCACCGTGAGTAAGCGTTGTGCTTCTGGGAAGTTGTTGGGAATTTCTATGTCTCTCTCCTTGCATTTCTTCATTGCAAGAAGAATTTTAAGCTTGTTTATCCTATTTCCAAAGTTTTTCGCTCTTTCCTCTTGGGCATAAGAGATTTTACACACCTCTTTACCCATTAAATGTGAGGCTTTTGATGTTTTTTTTTTTTGGCTCTCTATCATCTTGGCTGGGGCTCCTATGCCTCTTAGCAGGCAGGGGTAATTTATTCTTGGGGGAAGGACTGGGAGACGGTTGGGAAGGTATACGGAAAGGGCTGGGGTCCCTACTAAGAGGGGTGGATTTTCTGGGCGTGGGCTGAGCTGAATTGGTTTTTCTTTTTTCGGTTTTGTTTTTTTCGGGAGAGGATGGGGCAGAGGCCGAAGGGCAGGGTGTACGTTGGGCCAGTTGCTTTTTTAGATCATCTGATGGACGAAATGGTCGTTTCTCCAAGGATCGCTTCAGCTCTTTTATTTTCTGAAACTTATCATAACCTGGGTCGTAAGCCCTCCTGAGGTCTTCTAATTTAGGGGCCGACCAGGCCGAGGCATCGCCCTTCTTGCTGGTGGAGGGAGTGGGGCTGTTTGTGCCTTTCGTCTTAGGGGTATCTGGGGACCGAGGTTCCGCTGCTTGGCGCTTCCCCCTGGCCCTGCCAACAACCAGCCACTCCCCCTTTTCCTTCTCCGAGGCTGCACTAGCAGTTGGCGAAGGTTTTTCGGGGGGTGAGGGAACTTTTTTGTTCCCAACCGGGGTAACTGCCGCACCGGTCCTGGGTATTGGCATGCCCACTACGGGCGAGACGGATGTAACAGGAGCGGCCAGAGGGGGATTTTGGTCGATTGGAGCCTGGCTTCCAGAGGCCTTCTTCTCTGGGCAGGAGGAGGAGAGGTGACCAGTCTCTCCACACCTCCAGCATTTTGGTTTGCGGCCGGACACCATCACCGGCAAGCTCAGGCCCCCTACGTCAAGACAGTTGGGGATGGTCTTGAAGGTCTCTTGGTCGATCATCATATCGAAAGACCATCCCCCGTTCAGGTCATCGCAGGAGGCATCTAAAATTTGGCCAAACTGCGAAAAGTAGGCAGCCAGATGCTCCCCGATGACCTGAGGAGGAACCTCATACACTGCTACCTTGGTCCTTTGTTTGCCATCATACATAATTCTAAATGTAAGCTCTTTTGTTGATAGGTCTTCAGTCGCCAATTTAAGGCACTCTTCTGGCGTGGGTAGCAGTATGTCCCACAAGAAGAAGCGCGCCCCTTTAATTATTCTTAAGGGCTTATACCCCTTTGACTGCAGTGTTTTCAACACTGTGTCTTTCGTGCTGCGACAAATCTTGCGCGTACGCTTGTCCACCACGAAGACTGACACTATTCTTTTTTCAATCCTCTTTAATTCTTGGGGATCTACCAAGAGCCCACCTTCTACGACAAGGTGTGCGTAGCTCTTAGCTCTCTCCAAGAACTCCGTCAGATTGATCTTGATTTTCGGAGGGGACTTCCAGCCACAGGGCGATTCCCCGGCCTCATCATCTTTCGTTGTCTTGTTTTCCTTTTTTTCTTTATCATCTTCGTCTTCATTTGATTGACCATTATCGGCCATCTTTGATTTGGTCGGTATAAGTTTTTCATCCTTCTCTTTTGTAGGAAGGGGTGGAAACGTCTCATCATTTTTATCTGGAGGTTTCTTCCAAGGGGGGTCGAATGAGAGTTTTTTCTTTATGGACCGACTACTGTCGGCCATTTTGAAATTTTAAACTCAGCTCAGTTTTTTTTTTTTTTTTTTTTTTTTTTTTTTCCAAACTATTTAAAAGTATGGGAGGGGTGGGAGAAGGCGGGAGCAAAATGGGAGAGAGAAAAAAAATACACAAAGTAAACTATTAAGGACAAGATAACGGTTTTACCACAAGAATAAGCCCCGAAGGATTTCAGAAAATAATAACAAATCAGCCAATGACGGCAAGCAAAAATTACAAAAACTGGTAAATTAAAAACTAGCCTTTAACGGCCACAAATAAACTTTAAGTAAAAATTGCCTTAAAAGGCAAGAAACAGCCTCGTGAGAGGTTTAATAAACTATCAGTTAAACAAATTCATACAATAAACTAAACAAATTACAATTACACAAGGGAAAAAAAATAAACAGAAAAACCAAGGGTAGCCTAAACGGCTACTCCCGACAAAGATAATACGGGGAGGGGCTAAAATTAAATTTAAGCGGTTTTAACTAAATTTTAACTACACTTTGCAAAAAGAATTAACAAAAAAAGACAACGATTAAACTTTACAAATGTACAATTAAATTAAATGCAAAAAAAATACAAATACAAACAAACAAAAAGAAAACGAAAAGTCTCCTAACGGCGACTTCCGCAAAAGAAAAACTGGGGAGGGGCTGAAAAAAAGAAAAGTTAAATTGGAAGAAAAATAAAAATCAGCTAATTCTTCAGCTTCTGGTCAAAATAGGGACAGTTAAAAAAATGTAAATATGGCACTTAAGGCCAAACAGATACTGAAAAAAATAAAAATAAAAATAAACTCAAAACGGCCGACCTAAATAAAAACAAATATGGCCGCCAAAAATACGAAAATAAAAACAAAAAAGCTAGAAGAATAAAAAGAAAAGAACAAAGTAAATAAACGAAAAAGAAAATAAATAAAAATAAACTTAGCTCAACAAAAAGGTCTTTTTTGTTAAATAAACAGTCCAAATAAGTGAATCACAGTTTTTTTTTAAACAAAAAGTGTCTGACGCTCGCCAAAACAAGGTCGGAGAAAATGACAACAAACGTCAAAAACTTCTCAAGAACTTCATTATTTATTGTACTGAAGTACAAATGTGGCACAAGGCCTAATACGGGGATGGGGAAGGCTGGTCTTCAACTGTCCTAATTTAACTTAGCTATTCACTTTCGTTGACCCTGACACGCTTACAATAACCTTTCACCATAAAACCACGTTTTTACTTACCATTCTTACCACGTCCACCATAATACCTCAGGTTCTCTATGTAGTCCTACTTAACTCCCATATGTACAATGTTCAGTGGAGGGCATGGGCAGAAAATAACAACATTTAAAATTCCCCAATGATTTTATACAATGAAAGTAATATATGTACAAGAAACTAAACAAAATCGTATTAGTAATAAAAGCCCCCCACTACTCTAATATTGTGACAGCAAAATCACTTCCCCGGACGAAATATAATGCGTGGCTTTAGAAATATAATAATATCACTTGTCCGATCAGCAATCACTCACACAATCACTCACAGGTTTAAACACCATAACAAAAACGAAAAGCACACTTGAAAAATAACGAAAGTCGCCACGCATCTACCGGAGAACTAACATTGTTGAACACCTAAAGTGGGAAGGGAAGGGGGGTTAAACTAAAGAAAAATAGGGGACAAAAAAGAAAAGGGGGCCAATGAGCAATCATAACCTAGCTAAGTTAACAATGAAGCAAAAAACAGAAAATCAAACTTTCCCTACACTAACCTAACAGGGACGGGGTGCACATGTTCTGCCCAGCACACCCAATATCCTGATGCCTAACCGGCATCAAACAACCACTCCAGGTCAGCACCTTTCACTCGACAGAATCGCGCAAGACTCACCCACCTTTTGCCAAATTCAGATGGAGTGAGTCGTTTCCTTTCCGTCCTGATCTTGACTTTAAGCTGATGCTTAAAGAACAAGATCAGTTGGGAAGAGGTAAACTTCCCATCACCATAGAATTCCTTCTGTCGCGTCGTCCAAATCACGACTCGCATAACACCTAGTAAGCAAAAGAGCACATAGTGCTCAGCCCTAGATAACGGAGGCACGACATTGCTACAAACAGAACTAGCCTCAAGGACAAAGAACTTTCCACGCAGCATACGAACCATGAGGTCTTCAAGAAACTTACACAACGGGGCAACAACACTGCAGTGGAAGAAGGCATGATCGACGGTTTCCGTCGTCAGCCCACAACGCACGCAGGTTGATTTCGGAGTTAGGCCCGCTGCATGAAGCCTCTTGCCTACCCAGAGAGCCTTTCGTATCATCAGCCAGGTGAGTGATGCCTCATCGTTAGTGAGACATTTCAACCCAGGCGCCCAAGGCCATATGGAGCGAGCCTCCTGCTTCGTAAGCCCGAGCTCGCCAATCAGTTCATCTTGAACGGCCCCCCTAACTAAAACCCGATATAATGCCCTAAGAGACAACGATTGGGCGTTGGAGAGGCCATCCGTAGCCCGCAAGAGAAACTGGAGAGCCAAACGACATTCTTTATAGAAGGAGCACTCGCCACGAGGAGTACGGCCGGCCTCCTCCTCCGACAAATGCACACTTCTCAGGGATGGAAAGTTTTTATGGACGTCCTCTTGAACGAGGGCGCTGTTCTCATCCTCCAGCATACACATTCGATCCAGGAATCTAATGCGAAGCGTGTGTTGACGAATCTCAACGCTAGGCATGCCCAGACCGCCCTCAGATGGATGCAGGCAACAGATCTCGCGACGTACCTTGGGAGACTTGCCTTCTCCCCAAAGGAAGGAGAACAAGAGCTGAATTAAACCCAAACGAATGGCACACGGGACAGGAAGTACCGAGAGTCGGTAAAGGAGAATCGGGTAGATGTGCGAAGCACATACTTCCGCCCTCCCCTTTAAGGAGAGCCTCCTCCGAGTCCACAGACGAACTGCGCCCTCGGCCTTCTCTCGAACCTCCGACCAATTCATTTCCAACTGGAGATCAGGACCGAAAAAGACGCCGAGAATCTTGATCGGCCCGTCCGTCCAGAGGAAAGGTCCGGGAAGAGAAACTCCCTTCCACGCACCCAATCGCAAGCCAACAGACTTATCGCGATTGATCTTGGCCCCTGTCACCGTCTCATAACATCTGATTTCTTTGCTGACTTCGTCAATCTCGGCTTTGCTCGACACAAAAACCGAAACGTCGTCAGCATAGGCGGAGTACCTGGCCGAGGTGGTAGCACCAGGTACGGAAATTCCGCGAAGGACCGGATTCGCCTTTAACTTGCGAAGGAATGGCTCCAACGCAAGAACGTACAGCAAAGGCGAAAGTGGACAACCTTGACGAATGGAGCGAGATAAAGTGAAGGGCTTCGATCTTACCCCATTCACTTCCACCAGCGCACCGGGGGACTCATACAGCAGTCGGATCCAGGAGCGAAAGTACGGCCCGAAACCGGCGGCGGAAAGGACAGACTCCAAGGAAACGATGGTCAACCCTATCGAATGCCTTGGACTGATCCAAATTGATCAGCGCGGCTTCGGTGTCGGTTTTCTCGATGATCAGGCGTACCAAATGAAGGTTGTCCTGAATAGTCCTGCCCTTCACAGCACAAGTCTGCTCGGGGCCAATCAGACTAGAGAGGACAGCCTGCAAACGGCCGGCCAAGATCTTGGCAAAAATCTTTAAGTCAGTATTTAACATCGTTAAAGGCCGATAATTATCTATGCCACCCCCACCGCTCTTGCTCTTGCGAAGCAACTTGATTACACCCCTGGTGAAGCGTCGAGGTATAGACCCCTGCCTCATCCAGTTGTTATAAACAAGAGCCAGCAGAGGAACAAGAACGGACGACTGCCTCAAGTACAGTTCGTAGGGAAGACCATCCAAACCTGGAGTTTTGTCCCGGCCAACCAATTTCAGCGCATCCCAGATTTCCGACTCTGTTATGGGCCCCTCGCACCTAGCCGCTTCAGCCGCCTCGAGGCGGGGAAAGTCAGCCAAATAGGTGTCGAACTGAGCAGAGCTCAGACCGGGCTCCCTGGTGAAAAGATCCTGGAAGTAATCCCGAAAAGCTCCACATATACCCACGTCTGTAGTCACGGTACGACCATCCGGCAATGTGATGTCCTTGATATGCCGATTGGCTGCTTGCCTAGCTTCCTCTGCACGCAATTCTGCGGCCATATTCGTTGCCTCAGAAGACATTCTTTTTAACCTAGCCCTAACTACCAGAGCTTGATCCTTCTTGATAGCCAAGGAGGCCAGCTCGGCCCTAGCTAAGGCTACGTCCCCACTATTACGGGATTTAACTGCCCGATCAACTTTTTTCTCTAACGTCGATTGCGCCGCTAAATTAGCTAAGTTGAGCCGACGGCTATAGTCGGCAGCAAACGACCTAATTTTGGATTTAAGTGTATCCCACCACTTATTCCCAACCACAGCCCCCGTCAGTTCCCGCTTTAGTGTTAGTAAAAGCTGGTGCTGGAAATCTTGGCTATCAAATAATGACGCGTTCAATTTCCAGTAGCCAGCCAACTTAACCTTAGGCTTATCTAAGTTCACACGAACCCGGACGAGCCTATGATCCGTGTAAACTATCGAATGGAAACTTGGACAACCTAAGAGCCCTACGTCGACTCTCCTAACTAGGACTCGGTCGAGGTAGCTTGCGCGTACCTTCGAATCCGAGCTGCCCCTATTAGTCCAAGTCCACACTACCTCCCGGGGGTGTTCATTTCGGTATTTATCGACAAGATCATTCCTGTCGATAAATTCCCGAAATGGTTTCACATCCGGGTTGTTAGTACCCGATCTTTCTCCTATACGATCCTTCTCAGGGTCAAGGACGGCATTCCAATCCCCCGCTAAAATTACCCGCCTCGATGTTCCAAAGAACGACTCGAGCTGCCGAAACAAAGCAGGACGCTCCGCATGGACATTGGGCGCATAAACCCCAATGAGGCGAAAAGACTTCTCCTTTATGGTAATATCCAGCACACAAATCCTGCCCGCTGGATCCGCGAAGACAAGCGTACACGCCGCACCCAAAGACTTGCTCACTAGCCAGGAAACACCTCTAGAACGACCATCAAAACATGCTGAAAAGAGATCGTAATCCCTAGACAGTATGCCCTCATAGTCGCCAGCTAAAAACCGGGTTTCCTGCAGACAACAAACATCCACCCCGAGGCGCTGGAGATCATGAAGGAGTCTCACCCTCCGAGACTCCGACCTCAGCCCCCGGGCATTCATACTTGCTAACCAAAGAGCCATTGTGATCCTTAATTAGGGTTGGGGTCCGGGACAGAACATGGACGGGGAAAGGATGCCGACAGCCTCTCCCATAGATCCCTTGCCCATCTCTTTGTCAATGGAGCCGTCACGGGAGAGGCCACCAACATCCCAGGGAAATGTTAGTTTGAGAGCCCTGTAAAGGGAGGGGTGAACCAAAATTGGGACCCGTCCTACACAGAATTGTTTAGCTTTCTCTAACATTTCGTCATCTTTTGAGACTATAGGCGGAGACATTTTGATATGTTTTTCTGCCTCTAGCAGCATGTCCCAAACTTTGGCAGTTCCAGTCCCAGTGCGAACCACCGTGAGTAAGCGTTGTGCTTCTGGGAAGTTGTTGGGAATTTCTATGTCTCTCTCCTTGCATTTCTTCATTGCAAGAAGAATTTTAAGCTTGTTTATCCTATTTCCAAAGTTTTTCGCTCTTTCCTCTTGGGCATAAGAGATTTTACACACCTCTTTACCCATTAAATGTGAGGCTTTTGATGTTTTTTTTTTTGGCTCTCTATCATCTTGGCTGGGGCTCCTATGCCTCTTAGCAGGCAGGGGTAATTTATTCTTGGGGGAAGGACTGGGAGACGGTTGGGAAGGTATACGGAAAGGGCTGGGGTCCCTACTAAGAGGGGTGGATTTTCTGGGCGTGGGCTGAGCTGAATTGGTTTTTCTTTTTTCGGTTTTGTTTTTTTCGGGAGAGGATGGGGCAGAGGCCGAAGGGCAGGGTGTACGTTGGGCCAGTTGCTTTTTTAGATCATCTGATGGACGAAATGGTCGTTTCTCCAAGGATCGCTTCAGCTCTTTTATTTTCTGAAACTTATCATAACCTGGGTCGTAAGCCCTCCTGAGGTCTTCTAATTTAGGGGCCGACCAGGCCGAGGCATCGCCCTTCTTGCTGGTGGAGGGAGTGGGGCTGTTTGTGCCTTTCGTCTTAGGGGTATCTGGGGACCGAGGTTCCGCTGCTTGGCGCTTCCCCCTGGCCCTGCCAACAACCAGCCACTCCCCCTTTTCCTTCTCCGAGGCTGCACTAGCAGTTGGCGAAGGTTTTTCGGGGGGTGAGGGAACTTTTTTGTTCCCAACCGGGGTAACTGCCGCACCGGTCCTGGGTATTGGCATGCCCACTACGGGCGAGACGGATGTAACAGGAGCGGCCAGAGGGGGATTTTGGTCGATTGGAGCCTGGCTTCCAGAGGCCTTCTTCTCTGGGCAGGAGGAGGAGAGGTGACCAGTCTCTCCACACCTCCAGCATTTTGGTTTGCGGCCGGACACCATCACCGGCAAGCTCAGGCCCCCTACGTCAAGACAGTTGGGGATGGTCTTGAAGGTCTCTTGGTCGATCATCATATCGAAAGACCATCCCCCGTTCAGGTCATCGCAGGAGGCATCTAAAATTTGGCCAAACTGCGAAAAGTAGGCAGCCAGATGCTCCCCGATGACCTGAGGAGGAACCTCATACACTGCTACCTTGGTCCTTTGTTTGCCATCATACATAATTCTAAATGTAAGCTCTTTTGTTGATAGGTCTTCAGTCGCCAATTTAAGGCACTCTTCTGGCGTGGGTAGCAGTATGTCCCACAAGAAGAAGCGCGCCCCTTTAATTATTCTTAAGGGCTTATACCCCTTTGACTGCAGTGTTTTCAACACTGTGTCTTTCGTGCTGCGACAAATCTTGCGCGTACGCTTGTCCACCACGAAGACTGACACTATTCTTTTTTCAATCCTCTTTAATTCTTGGGGATCTACCAAGAGCCCACCTTCTACGACAAGGTGTGCGTAGCTCTTAGCTCTCTCCAAGAACTCCGTCAGATTGATCTTGATTTTCGGAGGGGACTTCCAGCCACAGGGCGATTCCCCGGCCTCATCATCTTTCGTTGTCTTGTTTTCCTTTTTTTCTTTATCATCTTCGTCTTCATTTGATTGACCATTATCGGCCATCTTTGATTTGGTCGGTATAAGTTTTTCATCCTTCTCTTTTGTAGGAAGGGGTGGAAACGTCTCATCATTTTTATCTGGAGGTTTCTTCCAAGGGGGGTCGAATGAGAGTTTTTTCTTTATGGACCGACTACTGTCGGCCATTTTGAAATTTTAAACTCAGCTCAGTTTTTTTTTTTTTTTTTTTTTTTTTTTTTTTTTTTCCAAACTATTTAAAAGTATGGGAGGGGTGGGAGAAGGCGGGAGCAAAATGGGAGAGAGAAAAAAAAATACACAAAGTAAACTATTAAGGACAAGATAACGGTTTTACCACAAGAATAAGCCCCGAAGGATTTCAGAAAATAATAACAAATCAGCCAATGACGGCAAGCAAAAATTACAAAAACTGGTAAATTAAAAACTAGCCTTTAACGGCCACAAATAAACTTTAAGTAAAAATTGCCTTAAAAGGCAAGAAACAGCCTCGTGAGAGGTTTAATAAACTATCAGTTAAACAAATTCATACAATAAACTAAACAAATTACAATTACACAAGGGAAAAAAAATAAACAGAAAAACCAAGGGTAGCCTAAACGGCTACTCCCGACAAAGATAATACGGGGAGGGGCTAAAATTAAATTTAAGCGGTTTTAACTAAATTTTAACTACACTTTGCAAAAAGAATTAACAAAAAAAGACAACGATTAAACTTTACAAATGTACAATTAAATTAAATGCAAAAAAAATACAAATACAAACAAACAAAAAGAAAACGAAAAGTCTCCTAACGGCGACTTCCGCAAAAGAAAAACTGGGGAGGGGCTGAAAAAAAGAAAAGTTAAATTGGAAGAAAAATAAAAATCAGCTAATTCTTCAGCTTCTGGTCAAAATAGGGACAGTTAAAAAAATGTAAATATGGCACTTAAGGCCAAACAGATACTGAAAAAAATAAAAATAAAAATAAACTCAAAACGGCCGACCTAAATAAAAACAAATATGGCCGCCAAAAATACGAAAATAAAAACAAAAAAGCTAGAAGAATAAAAAGAAAAGAACAAAGTAAATAAACGAAAAAGAAAATAAATAAAAATAAACTTAGCTCAACAAAAAGGTCTTTTTTGTTAAATAAACAGTCCAAATAAGTGAATCACAGTTTTTTTTTAAACAAAAAGTGTCTGACGCTCGCCAAAACAAGGTCGGAGAAAATGACAACAAACGTCAAAAACTTCTCAAGAACTTCATTATTTATTGTACGATATGTACAAATGTGGCACAAGGCCTAATACGGGGATGGGGAAGGCTGGTCATCAATTGTCCTAAATTAACTTAGCTATTCACTTTCGTTGACCCTGACACGCTAACAATAATCCTTTCACCATAATACCACATTTTTACTTACCATTCTTACTACGTCCACCATAATACCTCAGGTTCTCTATGTAGTCCTACTTAACTCCCATATGTACAATGTTCAGTGGAGGGCATGGGCAGAAAATAACAACATTTAAAATTCCCCAATGATTTTATACAATGAAAGTAATATATGTACAAGAAACTAAACAAAATCGTATTAGTAATAAAAGCCCCCCACTACTCTAATATTGTGACAGCAAAATCACTTCCCCGGACGAAATATAATGCGTGGCTTTAGAAGTATAATACCATATATCCGATCAGCAATTACTCACACAATCACTCACACATTTAAACATCATAACAAAAACGAAAAGCACACTTGAAAAATAACGAAAGACGACACGCATCCACCGGAGAACTAACATTGTTGAACACCTAAAGTGGGAAGGGATGGGGGATTAAACTAAAGAAAAATAGGGGACGAAAAAGAAAAAGGGGGCCAATGAGCAATCATAACCTAGCTAAGTTAACAATGAAGCAAAAAACAGAAAAAATCAAACTTTCCCTACACTAACCTAACAGGGACGGGGTGCACATGTTCAGCCCAGCACACCCAATATCCTGATGCCTAACCAGCATCAAACAACCACTCCAGGTCAGCACCTTTCACTCGACAGAATCGCGCAAGACTCACCCACCTTTTGCCAAATTCAGATGGAGTGAGTCGTTTCCTTTCCGTCCTGATCTTGACTTTAAGCTGATGCTTAAAGAACAAGATCAGTTGGGAAGAGGTAAACTTCTCATCACCATAGAATTCCTTCTGTCGCGTCGTCCAAATCACGATTCGCATAACACCTAGTAAGCAAAAGAGCACATAGTGCTCAGCCCTAGATAACGGAGGTACGACATTGCTACAAACAGAACTAGCCTCAAGGACAAAGAACTTTCCACGCAGCATACGAACCATGAGGTCTTCAAGAAACTTACACAACGGAGCAACAACACTGCAGTGGAAGAAGGCATGATCGACGGTTTCCGTCGTCAGCCCACAACGCACGCAGGTTGATTTTGGTGTTAGGCCCGCTGCATGAAGCCTCTTGCCTACCCAGAGAGCCTTTCGAATCATCAGCCAGGTGAGTGATGCCTCATCGTTAGTGAGACATTTCAACCCAGGCGCCCAAGGCCATATGGAGCGAGCCTCCTGCTTCGTAAGCCCGAGCTCGCCAATCAGTTCATCTTGAACGGCCCCCCTAACTAAAACCCGATATAATGCCCTAAGAGACAACGATTGGGCGTTGGAGAGGCCATCCGTAGCCCGCAAGAGAAACTGGAGAGCCAAACGACATTCTTTATAGAAGGAGCACTCGCCACGAGGAGTACGGCCGGCCTCCTCCTCCGACAAATGCACACTTCTCAGGGATGGAAAGTTTTTATGGACGTCCTCTTGAACGAGGGCGCCGTTCTCATCCTCCAGCATACACATTCGATCCAGGAATCTAATGCGAAGCGTGTGTTGACGAATCTCAACGCTAGGCATGCCCAGACCGCCCTCAGATGGATGCAGGCAACAGATCTCGCGACGTACCTTGGGAGACTTGCCTTCTCCCCAAAGGAAGGAGAACAAGAACTGAATTAAACCCAAACGAATGGCACACGGGAGAGGAAGTACCGAGAGTCGGTAAAGGAGAATCGGGTAGATGTGCGAGGCACATACTTCCGCCCTCCCCTTTAAGGAGAGCTTCCTCCGAGTCCACAGACGAACTGCGCCCTCGGCCTTCTCTCGAACCTCCGACCAATTCATTTCCAACTGGAGATCAGGACCGAAAAAGACGCCGAGAATCTTGATCGGCCCGTCCGTCCAGAGGAAAGGTCCGGGAAGAGAAACTCCCTTCCACGCACCCAATCGCAAGCCAACAGACTTATCGCGATTGATCTTGGCCCCTGTCACCGTCTCATAACATCTGATTTCTTTGCTGACTTCGTCAATCTCGGCTTTGCTCGACACAAAAACCGAAACGTCGTCAGCATAGGCGGAGTACCTGGCCGAGGTGGTAGCACCAGGTACGGAAATTCCGCGAAGGACCGGATTCGCCTTTAACTTGCGAAGGAATGGCTCCAACGCAAGAACGTACAGCAAAGGCGAAAGTGGACAACCTTGACGAATGGAGCGAGATAAAGTGAAGGGCTTCGATCTTACCCCATTCACTTCCACCAGCGCACCGGGGGACTCATACAGCAGTCGGATCCAGGAGCGAAAGTACGGCCCGAAACCGGCGGCGGAAAGGACAGACTCCAAGAAACGATGGTCAACCCTATCGAAAGCCTTGGACTGATCCAAATTGATCAGCGCGGCTTCGGTGTCGGTTTTCTCGATGATCAGGCGTACCAAATGAAGGTTGTCCTGAATAGTCCTGCCCTTCACAGCACAAGTCTGCTCGGGGCCAATCAGACTAGAGAGGACAGCCTGCAAACGGCCGGCCAAGATCTTGGCAAAAATCTTTAAGTCAGTATTTAACATCGTTAAAGGCCGATAATTATCTATGCCACCCCCACCGCTCTTGCTCTTGCGAAGCAACTTGATTACACCCCTGGTGAAGCGACGAGGTATAGACCCCTGCTTCATCCAGTTGTTATAAACAAGAGCCAGCAGAGGAACAAGAACGGACGACTGCCTCAAGTACAGTTCGTAGGGAAGACCATCCAAACCTGGAGTTTTGTCCCGGCCAACCAATTTCAGCGCATCCCAGATTTCCGACTCTGTTATGGGCCCCTCGCACCTAGCCGCTTCAGCCGCCTCGAGGCGGGGAAAGTCAGCCAAATAGGTGTCGAACTGAGCAGAGCTCAGACCGGGCTCCCTGGTGAAAAGATCCTGGAAATAATCCCGAAAAGCTCCACATATACCCACGTCTGTAGTCACGGTACGACCATCCGGCAATGTGATGTCCTTGATATGCCGATTGGCTGCTTGCCTAGCTTCCTCTGCACGCAATTCTGCGGCCATATTCGTTGCCTCAGAAGACATTCTTTTTAACCTAGCCCTAACTACCAGAGCTTGATCCTTCTTGATAGCCAAGGAGGCCAGCTCGGCCCTAGCTAAGGCTACGTCCCCACTATTACGGGATTTAACTGCCCGATCAACTTTTTTCTCTAACGTCGATTGCGCCGCTAAATTAGCTAAGTTGAGCCGACGGCTATAGTCGGCAGCAAACGACCTAATTTTGGATTTAAGTGTATCCCACCACTTATTCCCAACCACAGCTCCCGTCAGTTCCCGCTTTAGTGTTAGTAAAAGCTGGTGCTGGAAATCTTGGCTATCAAATAATGACGCGTTCAATTTCCAGTAGCCAGCCAACTTAACCTTAGGCTTATCTAAGTTTACACGAACCCGGACGAGCCTATGATCCGTGTAAACTATGGAATGGAAACTTGGACAACCTAAGAGCCCTACGTCGACTCTCCTAACTAGGACTCGGTCGAGGTAGCTTGCGCGTACCTTCGAATCCGAGCTGCCCCTATTAGTCCAAGTCCACACTACCTCCCGGGGGTGTTCATTTCGGTATTTATCGACAAGATCATTCCTGTCGATAAATTCCCGAAACGGTTTCACATCCGGGTTGTTAGTACCCGATCTTTCTCCTATACGATCCTTCTCAGGGTCAAGGACGGCATTCCAATCCCCCGCTAAAATTACCCGCCTCGATGTTCCAAAGAACGACTCGAGCTGCCGAAACAAAGCAGGACGCTCCGCATGGACATTGGGCGCATAAACCCCAATGAGGCGAAAAGACTTCTCCTTTATGGTAATATCCAGCACACAAATCCTGCCCGCTGGATCCGCGAAGACAAGCGTACACGCCGCACCCAAAGACTTGCTCACTAGCCAGGAAACACCTCTAGAACGACCATCAAAACATGCTGAATAGAGATCGTAATCCCTAGACAGTATGCCCTCATAGTCGCCAGCAAAAAACCGGGTCTCCTGCAAACAACAAACATCCACCCCGAGGCGCTGGAGATCATGAAGGAGTCTCACCCTCCGAGACTCAGACCTCAGCCCCCGGGCATTCATACTTGCTAACCAGAGAGCCATTATCAGTCCGATTAGGGTTGAGGAACTGTTCCGAACATGTCCGGTGACAGGACACCGACAGCCCGTACCATTGAGCCGAGACCCATTTCACTTTTGATAGTGCCATCATAGGACAGGCCGCCAATGTCCAGGGGAAACGTTAGTTTCAACGCTCTGTAAAGGGAGGGGTGAACATAAACCGGGGTCCTCCCAGAACAAAACTGCTGCAAATTTGCATTGTCCTCATCATGGAAATAAGAAAGGGGAGGGTTCGTAGCAAACGAATCATTCGCCTCCCCTAACATAGTCCATATTTGTCTAGTACCAGCGCCAGACCGCACGACCGTCAAGATCCTCTTGGCGTTTG